>WBNM01014025.1:0-68037 GCA_013399055.1 Ramphastos sulfuratus
ACAATATATAATAATTATATAATATATATTAAAATTATAATATGTCATGTATAGCTAGAATCACTAAGCTGGGTAGACTTTTGTTTTTTACTTCTAGGAGAAGGCCCACATGCAATGTACAAACAAAAGAAGTGAAAGTCTATATATTATTTCTGCAATGATGTCTCTTTTCATCTACTTTGGTGCCACTGAGGTGTGTCTGATTAACAAAGCATTTTATTTTAGCAATTTCCTTATTTGTGGGCAGTAATTTATGCCATATTTCTCATAAAGGTTATTGCTATCAGTAGGGATAATTGTGTTCTCTCTGTTCCCAATTCAGAGCAGTGTTATTCTATCAGAGTATCAATACTTTTGGATTACTGCAAGTTAGAAGTCAGAAAAAAAATGAAGAACAAAATATTGATTTTTTTTTCCTATTTTTTTGTTTTGTTTTGTTTTTTAATGATGACCCTAGGCATAGATTAATGGATGTAGCATGCACAAAGTGGTATCAGTTAACATATATGACATTACTCAGATGTCTCGAACTCCGGAAAAAGCATGTGAATGATTTATGGAATTGATATTCATCTTTTTCCAGTAAATGCATTACTAAAGTTACATGGGAAATTGATGTTACTGCTGTAATGCCAAATTAGTTTCTTTCTTGCTAGGTCAGCATTGCAAATGGAACTAAATATTAACCTTTAAAATATCTAAAGAGTATATGGTATGGAAGATATTTTTAAGAATGGGAGCATGCTTCGTGTTGATGTGATACCAGCTAACAAAATCGAGTATCTTAACATGTGGGAAATAGATATTAATGACTTATGGAGCTAATGACAATACAAGAAGAATTAATGTAATAGCATCAGTAAAGAATTAGGACGTTAATTGTAGTTGGGGTGCTGATTATAATTTTTACAGTCTGTTTATCTTCTGATTATAATACTGCCTTCAAGATCTAGTCTTTCTCTCCTGCCCCTCACACGTATTTGCATTTCCTCAGCTAGTATACAAGCATATGCATTGATTTGCTGGTTGATTGACCTGAGAGAGTCTGGAATAAGCAACTGGAAATGCATGGAGGAAATGTCTTAGACTGGATAATTTAAAGTTCAGAGCAGTTTTTATACACCCTCTGTATAAGGAACAACCAAATAAAGTAGGAATCTTTAGTCTGAAACAGAGACAACTAAGAAAAAATACATTTGAGGTCTGTCAAATCATGATTCTTAGTCAAAATGTCAATTAATATGAAAGAGTAGTTCTCTGTTGGTTATACAAAACCTAAGAGCCATCAAATGAAATTAGCAGTTAGCATACTGAATGCAAACAATGAAGGATGGCTCTTCACATATTGTTTAATTAAGCTGTGGTGCTTCTTCCTGCAGGATGTGTTGGATGTTAAACATTACATGTGAACTGCTTTCAAGCAAAAAAGCCCAAACTGACAAGACTAGGGAAGAAAAATCAGTTGAGGGCTACTAAACACTGACACCATCTCTGACTCAGAAGGTCCATAAACTCTGCATTGTAACTGGGGGAATTATTCTGAGGAGGTATCTTCAAATGTTAGCTATGTATGTTCCTATGCAATTCTCTAAGGATCCATTTCTGGGTGATACTGGGCTAGACTTGATCTCACCAAACAAATACATGTGGTTAAATGGTTAATCACTTTTAGAACATGTGATAATCACTTATTATTTTCCAAAAATAGATTACAGGGTATAGTTACAAGCCAAAATTAACATCATGCAAAACTATAATTTGATCAGATAATAGGAAGGAAAGTCTTACAGTTATTTTTTCCATTCAAACTCATTTTCTTAGGAAGGTAGTGGTTGAAGATGGTGTTAACATTAACAACAGTTGTCTGGAAACAACCTCAATGCAGAAACAACCTCACTGTACATTCCTGATATTTCCATTTCCATCAGACTTTCAGTTTTGGTGGGATCTTTGTACACTTGGTGTTTGACAGAGAAGGAATTTTAAAAGATCAACAACAAAGTTGCTTTGTAAAAAGATGTTCAAGTAAGTTTTGAGAATAAGCAGAAGGATTTTCATGTATATGAGGTTCTGAGATAAATTTCCCAGTTTCCATTTTTCTGGCTCTGTTGAAAATTTTCCATCTGGAAAAATGATAGAGGGAAATACAAGAAAGAATAGCAATGTCCCTGCCAGTGTGAAGGAACATTACATTACACTGAACAAATATCCTTATCTGAATGTACAATCACTGAAATAAATGCAGCTGTGTTTATTTCAGCATAATCAGATATATTTGAATATAAAATCATTGACATAAATGCAGCTGTGTTTATTTCAGCATAATCAGATATATTTGAATATAAAATCATTGACATAAATGCAGCTGTGTTTATTTCAAATGGCACATGTTAATACGAACATGAATTTGACATCAGTTAATCACTCGTGAATGTACAGAGGTATGTATGTGTAGTGGCACAATAGAGGCCTTGGGGCAGTTAAAAGTAAGAAGAAAATGATCCAGCTGACTTTATGCTTTACCTAAACATTTTCGTAACAGCACTGTAAGTCACTGATGAGATGCAAAATTCTTCTCATATGAAATCACTGGATTTGAATAAATCTATGGTTACTCTGTAGAGTAACAGATGACCTGTTCTTCAGTTACTAAGGAAATAATTGCTTTGAATAATTGCTTCTTAAAATAGAGACTTGTTTTAGTTTTCAGTCATTGGTAGGTCCAGGTCAATCTCTTCAGGTGAGTCTAGTGCAGGCCTTACCTTTACCTTAGATTTTCTCATCCGATTTTGAGCCTTAATAAGAGCTGCCAACCACCTTTCCAGAATTTCATCCTGCTGAATTCTCAAACCCAGGGCAAAGAGTGAAGAGCAGTGGCAGTGGAAAATTTTTGGTGTTGTTAATTTTGTTAGGTATGCTTCTCCTTGCTGTTTTCCCAGAGTAGTCATCTGCCTTTGCTGTCCTTTTGTGTCCTTAACCTCTGTCTTTTTAAATTAGAGCCATTCAGAACCAGAAGAAATTGAGAAGTGTCCTCTACTCTGCTTATGCAAATGATACTTGTAGTGGTTTAAGGCTTATTGGAATATTCTAATGAGAGAAATTAGATCATACATGTAAATATATTGTGTATATATGCTTATAAATTTACCTTTGCTGTAAATATAGCTTTATCTTACTTCCAATCTGTCTGAGCAGATCTGGTGGATTTTAACTGGGGGGAGGAAGTTCCTAGCCCCCCACAATGCTATATATAGGTTATCATCAAGAATGACTGTATTCAGAATAAAAGATAAAGTGGCACCAGGATAGTAAATATTTTGGAGCTAAGAGATATTGGAAAGGTTTTATTTTCCTCTGGGAGAAGGCTGAAATACTCTTCTAGACTCAATAGTGGTATTTTGTTCAGTTAGTTCAATAACCTCTCATATTATCCCTGTTTTGCAGAAGACAGCAGCACAAAAGACATGGTTCTTGACTGCCTGGCACTTTTTTTGTAGTAAATTTCAGCTGTGTGAAATGAGTGCAAAATGACTGAGAAATGTTAAGAGTACTTTGCATCAGTTTCATATGAACCAAATGATGAATGAAATTTGGGAAATGTCATATCTTGTATTATGTCTACTAGATTTGATCAAATAATGATGTTATAAAGAATAAGGGAACAGAAGGAAACAGACCAAAGCAAAGAAAATACATCTGAAATGTTTGCATCAGGTCCTGCACTCCAAGGGCTTCTGGCCGTGTTGAAGCAGCAGTGCAGTGCTGCCATTTCTGTTACCCTATGACACACAGCATGTGGGGCTGCTGATTTGCTTGATATGTGGCTTAGGCAGCACTGGCTGGGAGAACAAGATTTATTTTCCTTGATTCCCACATGATTTTTTTTTGTTTGTTTTGTTTTAAATCTTTTTTGTCTTAAAATGAGTTGAAGGCACTGAAACAGGCAGCTCAGAGAGGCTGTGGAGGTATTCAAAACCTGAGAAGATGCAGTACAGAGCAACTGCCTCTTCTTGACTCTGCACTGAGCAGAGCAGGTGGATTAGACAATCTCCAGAGGTTCCTTGGAAATAATTTAGAAGATTATCCTCCCACTCTTCCCCCCCCCACACTTTTTTTTTAACACTTCATATAGATTCTGTTCTTCATGTTGTTCTCTGAATTGTTTTAAAATTCTCAGCTGCCTGCTGCTCCAAATTTAACAAGCCAAATTAAGATCTTTGCTTGTTGGAGCTGCCACTGTAATGTAAGAAGAGACAAAACAATCTGAAATGCATAACGGTCTGTACTTTTGAAAGAATACTGGGTGAAAAACATACTTCAGAAGAGGTGTTTCTGTGTAAACTAAAAGCATTTTTATTCTCAGATTGATGCTATCTGATTTGAGGAGGCAGTATTTTAGAATATTTTGTTCAGCCTATCAGGAAGTTGGATATAATTTATTAGGTGGGAAACACATTATTTCGGATACATTCAAAGCTTAATTTTGCTTTTATTGATTCTGTTTAGTAACCTAATTGCCTTCTAGGTTCGGCCTTTAGCATGCTAATTTTGATTTAGTGTTTGGATTTCTCCAAACAAACTGTGAACAAACCATATATTATCACTGTATGTTCTTCAGACAGCTACTGGAATTTCAAGATTTACAACAATAACAATGTGAAGGTAAATTAGCATAATATATTAAGGCTTATTATTATATTCTAACACTTTCTGCTAGAACCACATCTCTCTGTCTTCTGAAATGGTAAGATAACTTCTTGTTTGTAAGAATTATGCTGTTTTAAAAAAAATATGGTTTTGAATGCTTATTGTTGCTACTGTACCATAATATGAATAATTCATTTTTAGTAGCCTTTTCTAAGATAGCAAATGGATGTCAGATTTCTGATGTAAAAAAATTTTAAGCCTTTTTCATGAATACAATTAAAAAAAAGGAGGTTTTTTCCTTTCAGCATTTGAGTGGTGAGTTTAAGAAATTATGTCCACAGTGAGTTTTGAAATGATTGCCTAATATTTTTTTTGACAGATGTCTTCTTTTTTGTCTTATTTGCAGTTTTGATTTACTCACATTGTTTCATTTATATCATGCTTTTCATGTATCTCTGATGTTGCTGTTAGGTTGTGTAATGAAGTATCTTCAGTGCTCTGGTAATTACATAAATGCACATATACCTGCTTTCAGTTGACTGCCACTTGTGTAGGCACAGTCAAATCTGATTACACAGCAATGTTAGCATAGGCCCAAATGTCTTGAGACTGGGTAAATACTGAGATGGCTGATTCACTCTGAGTTTTATACTGCTTCAAACACATTGCTGTCAGAGTACCACAGCTAGCTAATTTGTGCCTGAACTGGCTAAGGTGATGTATGCTGAGGTACACATCTGAAATGTACTCCTTATAACAGTAAAGACAAGGAATGGATCATCAATTATATAATTAATTGATGCTTTAATCTGAAAAAAAAGAAAGATGATGAGAAGTTGAAACTTGACTTTGGTTATTACTGCATGTACTTCCTGTGGTTCTTCTGTTTCTGAAGCTTCAGGATGGATCCATTCTCACTTATTCCAAACACCTGTCATCCTCTTCCTTGATTATCACAATATTATCCTGCCTGTTATTTCTCTTTCCTGTCTGCATTTTCATAAATATTGTTGCTGAATTATCTTCTTTTGTATGTTGAATGTTGAGCCCCACTTCCTGAGCCTGTACATTGAACACTATATCAATTTAAACCTTGTTATCCTCATCTCTAGGACTCTATATTATTTGCCTTCCATTAGCATCTGCTTTGTTTTTCATTATTCCTGTGTGCTGTCTTTATCCTTTTGGATTTTGTGATCCATTTATTTCCTTTCCTCATATTTGCATTTGCATTTCCATCAGTAAACACTTTTGTCCCGTTTATTTCAGACACAATCTCCCATTTTCACAATATTTTCTCTGCAAATATCCTTACTACTCTCTCTTTGAAGATTTTCTTAAATCCATCTTTCCCAAAATTCATTGTCATTTAAAAAATATTAATTTTTATTTAATGGAACCGGAATCTGGAACTCTTGTCCTAATGCTTGGTGATTATTTGTCCTTAATCAATCTGCACGTTCTTTTGGACAGGAAATGCATCTTACCAAAAACTTCAGCTGTGCCCTCTAAATCTTTTCTCAAGCACAGGAGATCTAACTGACAGATGCCAAATCTTCAGTCCAGGGCAGAAATCAGTGGATAAATTTCTGCAAAACTATGATTCCTGTTGGCTTTGGATCAGATAATAAGCTAATGAAACTTTCTCTGAATTGATAGTCATGTGGCTATTGAGAAAATATTCTGTTATTCAGTGGGACAGAGGTCAGTAAAAGTGAATGTTGGAAGAAAAACAACAGATTAGATGGCATGAAAATAAGAACATATAGAGTGGTCATGGTCAAGTTCAGTTCAAAGTGTCTGCCCAACGTGTCTGTAGCATAACAATCATTGTGACATCTAAACACTTCTTAGGGTGTGAATACAAGACTTCCAAGACCTCTGTTTTTATCTTCTCTTTGGAATATCAGCTTAGTTAATAACAGTTTATGCTTATAATCTCTTACTGCAGGAGATCACAATGTACTTTACAAGGTGCTTTTGTTTTCATATAGCTCATAAATCTAAGTCTCACAGAAGTTAAGATTCATAGAATAAGAGCATCAGTGTTATATAGCAGAATAACCATTTGAAGCATTTTGACGTTACTGTCTTTGAAGTACACTAATTGGATTTAAGCCCACACCTTTGGTTACTCTCAAATGGAACAAAGTGTGTGTCATCCTGAATCGTGGTGGATAAGATGGACTTTCTTTGCTGTTTTAGAGTCTGCCATGCTTCAACAGAAATTAGGAATAATAGATATTATTTCAGATATAATGGAACAATAACTGATATTATTTCAGCAGTACAGGAAAACTTAAATACGGTTGAAAAAATTGGTAAGTTACCTCCACTGACAAAGAGAGATGAAGAATGAACCAGCTGAGTAAAGGAAAGGCAGGAAGAACAAGCATTATCTTTTGCAATCTATTCAATTTTGGCTGATGTAACCTAGATAAGGAGATAAGAAATATTGTGTGCTCTGAGAGTAGCCTAACAGGCTTGGCTAACCGATAATAATAACTGGAAGATGTATTAAATTGTTGATTCAAAGGGGAAAGAAAGAATGCTGAAATCAGAAAGTTGTATTACTATAATTTGTTAATTGTGATTTAGGCTTTTTTATCAATGTGGCTTCATAGTGATAACAAATATTGTATATAGTATATAGTAAAAATAGTATATTGTAAAAAAAATAGAATTCCGAAGTGTATGAGTTAGAACATGATTAATACAATCCAGTGTGATTTTACTGTAGATGCTACATTTGAAAGATATAGTTTGTGAATGACTCGGTTGTGGGATTTCACGAGGCAGGAATTATAAAAATATGCAGTTATTTTTATTTCCGGAAAGCCCCACCCACAACTGTCTATAAAATATTAGTTAAGGTTCAGAAATTCCGTCGGGAAAATCTTTCACAAGGATGTTTACAGGGAGTTTAGTAATTCAGAAAAATCAGGAAGCTTGGAAAGGTTGCTATAAGAAATAGCTTTGCTGGACTTGCAAACAAAGGTAGCCTGGAGCCCTAGGGAACGTCTGCGGTACTCACGGCACTGGAGTAGGAATTTGACGATAGTCCCTTGGCTCCTTGTCGGCAGTCTTTGCGNATTATCCTGAATCTTGCAGAAATATCTGAAAATCAACAAGATCTAACCAAATAAATGTATTTATTATTACTATTTAAATCAACACGTTTTAATCCTATAAAATAATTTTATATTGCAGTAATGACACCAAAGGAAATTATTAGCCAATCATTACTCTGTTTTTATTATTGCTTACCAGCTGATACCAGAAAAATGCTCTAATATGATTTGATTATCATTTTGTCAAATGTTTTGCAGAGGAATGTGGAGACTCAGTTCCTGATTAGAGTACTAGCTAGTGTAATTGTCCTGTGCTATCATACATGCAGGTGGTGCTAGCTCGAAACACAGATTTTAATAGAGTATATTCATCATGAAGATGAAGACACACTTTTTATAAGTGCTTAGTTTTCAAGACTGGCTTTTGAAAAAGTATGTCTATTTGGTTGAAGTGAGTGACATATGTTAATATGTCTTTTATTTAGAAGTTTTTCACTGCTGATGACAGTGAACACATAAAAATTGTAATATGTTAAATATCCACATTTTTATTTCTAAATAAATAAATTAAAGAAAAAGGTACACCTTAAAGTGTTAAAGAGCTAGAATATTATTAAAATTAGGAGCCAAAAATAATTACTTCTTAAGGTGATAATTGTTTTGTTATGGAACCTCTTGCACTATGTTTCATAATGTAATAAATCTTCCTAATGCATTTAATAGAGAAAGAGATTTTTGTATGTCATAATGAATGTGTAGTAAAGTGCATGCACACAGATTCAGACTCAGAAGGACTTACATTAATACTCCAGCAGCTTTTTATATGAGAACAAAGAACTCTTTTTAGGATTAGAGTTTGTTATAAAGTGACCTTGCTATGGATTCAGTGACAGGGTGGACTATTAGAAGTACAATGCAGAATACAACAAAAGCAGTGGGGTTTGTTGTTATTTTTAATTGAAACGGTTTGATACATCTTTGAGTTCTTACATGAATAGAGCTAAAGTGGCATCTCTCTTTAGAAAGTCAATAAGACTAATTTTAAATAGAAATAGTACTGCTAAATGTGTGTGTATGTCACTGCTTTTGAAGTCTCAAAAGCAACATTTGAACTATATAATTGACCAAGGTCACTTCATGACCACAATACAAGAATAATATAGCTCAGCAATGACTGTATTGTCATCTAGGTACTAATTGCTTTAGAAATACTGATTTGTTTTCTGCTTTTGTGAAGTGATTAGTAAGAAGATTTTGTCTGTTTGAAAAATCTACATCTTTCTTTTATTGTTACTATTAAAAAAAAGAGAAAATATTTATTTTGGAAAACTACAGTCCAACCAAACAGATACCCCAAGAAAATAAACTTGGAGATAACAATCAAACAGAAGACACATTCCTTTTAATCCAGTTAATTAGAATCCAACATCAAACTAAACTGGATGTCTTGAGAGGTTAAAACTTCTGGATATTAAAGAAATACTAGAAGAGCAGGAAAGTTCTGTATCCGATGTGATTGACTTTGTCTATTAACATAGGAGCATCTCTGCAATCCATGTGTTTATGTACCCCAAATTTCCCACTTAGCTTACTATCCAAGGTTTTGGAAATAGTTTGTTAACTTAAACAAGCCTCTGACTATACCTTGCAGTTCAGCATACATATAGAAATGAGTGGTATTAGAAAAATTTGCCTTCTCTTGTCTTACAATTTGTTTTGTCATGCAGAGTAAAATTAAAGAGATCACAGCAGCTCAGCTAAAGACCTACTGAAGTATTACAATTATGTGCTTCCTCATTTGGAACAAGCTGATATCTGTAAGACAAAGTGCTACCTGTCTTTCTTAGCAGATGGATGGAGATGTGACCTGCAGTGTGATGGAAAGACTCAGACAGAAAAGCTGAGAACATATGTATGAGTTGTGAGGCCCCCCTTCCTCTTCCAGAACATCTGGTTCTCTGTCACCCTAGCTAGAACAAGCATACTTGACACTATCACATGGATGCAACCCTTTGTCCTGTCTCCATACCTTTCCAGCCTCCTCAGGGTTTTGTGGCTCCCATTAATTGCCTGCTACTATACCTAGGATATAAAGAGCTGTTTCTTGAGGATGTTTCAGTTGTAGTTTTTACCAGTTTTGACAGGCAGAAAGGCATTGGTTGCCTTGAGACTCCAATGACAGAGGTGTTGATTTTTCTGTTTCCACTGTAGTGGTTAGGAATTTGGGTAAGAGGAAATGAGACTTAAAAGTATAGTTGTATTTCATAGAACATTTAAAGTCATTGTTTACACTGGGCTTTGTTGAAGGTAAAGGTGGATAATAATAAAAGAGAAGGTAGGAGAATTTTGTTGGCGTGAGTCAAATGGGAAGATCTC
Source organism: Ramphastos sulfuratus (assembly GCA_013399055.1). Lineage (NCBI taxonomy): Eukaryota > Metazoa > Chordata > Aves > Piciformes > Ramphastidae > Ramphastos > Ramphastos sulfuratus. The sequence goes on from WBNM01014025.1 coordinate 10,095, forward strand.
AAATCCTTGCTTACAAAGGCTCTCCTTTGCTATCTTGTCTCCCTTTCACAAAGAATTGTGAAGAAGCTGAATACTAAGGGCATGCTGAGAAGGATCTTCCTGGTATAAGTTGGTGATTGACTGCAGCAGTTGAATTGTACCAACATGGACACACAGCATGAGAATCAGGAAATGTTGAGGAGAATCAGAGGAAATTGGAAGGTGTCTTTTACAATGCTGATTTGATGAAGTTTTCTGTTTAAACCCATCGAAAGAGATGTTATCTTGTTTCATTTGTGCCCTTTCAAAAGGAGAAAAACAGAACAGCCATCTAGACTGACAGGAGGCTTTGACGTCTGCTGAGAGCCCCTGAGCCTACTCAGAAGTGATGTATCTTCAAAACAAAAAGTGGCGTGGGCAGGAGAGTGAAGGTGCACCAAAAAGGAAGGCTGGGGCACCTGGAGACTGAGAAACTATTGAGAAATACAAGGAACAGATACAGGATTGACCGTAGAGGTGATAATATTTTCTTGGGGATCCAGTGGAGGCTGTCCAGACTTCACTGCAATTGTAGCAAGGTCATTGAGTAGGAAACAAAAGGGGATAATGTCTGCTTGCAAGGGCACAGTGGGTAGGAGAGATCAGTTTTGATTTTTATTCCTTCTTAGTGATTCTGAGTTTTCTTTATTTAAAAGCCAAGTAACCTAGTTTACAGTAAAAAAAAATCTGCTTTTTGGTTAAAAGCTTTACTGGCTTTTTGAGTACTCATAAGAAAAATATTTAGGAAGTTCAATTTCAGATTCTCATCCCATCCATCTTAAATCTGTTTTCTTTCTTTATTCGCCTACATGCCCTGATCACAATTCCCAGGCTTGGCTTTCTTGCAGAGTAGTTTGAATTTTGCACTTTTTAGGTACCTGTACATCTGATAGACAAAGCAAATTACATTTCTTCTGTAATATAGGCACTGGTGGCAGTATCCAAGAGAACACTCACTTGTGTCCTCACTACCTTTTAACCAACTTGAGAAGTTTACTGTCAGTGAACTGAAGTGTGAGATGGTATAAGGATGCAGAAAATGTATTACTCTCTTTTGGTCACATTAGTGCTCTTCAGTCTGTTGTTTAGCAGATTGATTTTCATATGTCTTTTAAATATGTGGAATTGAATTACTTAACGATCATTGTGTAATTAATGTAACCTGAAATTCTGGGAACATATGACAGACATATAACCACCCACACCCTCCAACCACGCCATTATTTTGAAAGCAGTTTGGTGTTTGCATGGCTGGAGAAATTACTCTAACAATTTGGTTCTGCAGAGAAAATATTGTTAGAAAACAAAAGCTCATAAAGCACATCTTTAATTTACAGAGCTATGTGGTTGAAGGTACAAATAAATCCAAATGTCTGCACATTTATGTAAACTTCATGGCTATAAATGTGTCTATTCATGAAAATTCCTATTTGTATGGATATAGCTATTTTACAAATGACTTTCAGCTGATTAATATTTAAAATAAACATTTAATGCTAGCGTAATATATGGAACTGCAAAAAGTACATCTGTTCTGGAATACCTGTTCTCATTGCCTACTGCCTCTTTATTATAGCCCTCCCCTTGACTTCCTAACTTGCCCTCTCCTTGCCCTCCGCTCTCTCCATGTTTCAGGCATCAGTTGCTGATGAGATCCTCACTTGCTGTTAACATAGGAAGTAAAATAAGATGTTGATAGCTTGGATTCCTGTTGGTATTCTGATGAACCCTGAGTAGAGAGAGTGATGTGCTGTCACTCTCACCATAACTGTCCAAGGTCGAGAATTTTATTACATCTTTCAAAATACCTTTTTACTTCCATCTGAAAGTGAAAATAAGTTCAATAAAATCCAGTTTATGTCTGAGCTGGGCTGCATACTCACTTATGTATATAAAATTAAACTTGGTTTCCTAAGGAGTTTTATCTGTTAATATAATTTTTGCTTCTGCTTTATGACAATGATTGTATCTGGATATATTTTTTTTTTCTTTTTGTAATGCCACAATTTGAAGTGGGAGCATTAAGTTAAATTAATTTGACTTTGGTTGGCAAACGGCAGTAGTGGTACTTTAACAGCTGTTTGCCTTCCTGAATTGTCCTTGGTGCTGAAATTGCTTTTGTATCTAAACAGTGAAATGTGTTTATAGGGCTGCAGAATATGGAGATAAATTTAGCCTGTCAAACAGATATTATTGGGGCTTTTTTGTGCTGTGATCCTGGGAGTGGATCCTGACTACACTGCTTTAATTCCAAGCTGTGTGTGCCTTTGGACATCTTGCAGGACTGTTTATGGAGCTTTTCTATTTGATTTATGACCTTGCCTGTATGGACTTCTGATCAGATTTTATTCTCATTTAGCGCAAGAGGGGCTAATTATGAAAGTGACAAAGACTCTTTCATTGTGCTAAAGCTTTTTGAATGACAAAAAGGGGGCTTTAAATTAAAATGAACTTTAACAAGGCATTTTCACATTGAAGTGATACACACTCTACCACTGATAGAGTAATTCATTTTCACCCCTTTCCGATTCTATAAACACATTGTCTCACAAGATCAGTAATTTTTTACCTCTCAGGCTAATGAAGAGTGGATGGTACACCAATGAATTCTCTCTTTACAGAACTGTTTTGACATTCTTAATTTTTTCTTAAATATCAAAGAAAGGACAAAGAGCTGTGATTTTATTGCATTAATATTAATAATCATTTATCTGCCAGAAAAAACATTTAAATATCACTTGACATTTGCAGAGAAAGATTAATGTTTAATTTACTACAAACATAGAAATACTTTGAAATGAAAGGAGATGCTTCTAGATTTGGCAAAATGGGGGAAAAAAGCCCAACAAAATTAAGACAGACATTCAGATATAATAAGATATTCTTACCACAGCAGAAGACAAAACCATGTTGGTGCCGTCTAAAATGTCAATATTTAAATTGTCACTTCTGATTGAAAAAAACCCATCAACTAGATACTTTCTTTTTGAGGTCTAATTTAAGCTTTAACTAAACAAAGACAAATGATAAGCAGTCCTGTGTTACATCCATGTGAGTACAGTTAAGAAGGCCTGCTACAAATGCTATCAGTATTATCAAAGCAAACCAATGTAATGTAGTTCCTTAGTATTACATAATTATATGTAAATGTACATTGGAATAAAGCTGAGATATAAACAGTATTGGTATTTCATAGTTATTGGTAAGGCTGGAAGTGAAGGAGAGCTTCCAGAACAGGCTGATCACTGGAGGAAAGGAAAATAGCAAGGCACAGGAGTCAGAAAATTACATCAGTGAAAATACAGGAGCAAATTCCATTACAGAAGGATCGAAATGCTATATAATAAAGAGAAAAGTAGAGAAATCACCTCGTTCCACAAAAGCATGTCAGACTAGCAACTACAGCAGAGGAGTAGGTGAACAGTGAAGTTGTGTATCAGTCTATTCTGATGAAATGGCTAAAAATGTACCTAGGATGCATGAAAGTCTATCTGTACATTTTTCCATGGAGATTATAAGATTTCCCTTCTAGGCAATGAAATGACAGGATTAATGTATTGAATGAAAATAACATTTTTAGCTCCCAAACTGTTTCTATGGCTATATTGTTAATAGCATAGGGAATGAGTTTCATAATAAACTAAAATAAGGTCGTTTAGATCCAGGCTTTGTGTGGAAGTCTGTCCTTACAGTAGACCATAGTTAAAGAAATATTTTTCGGTACGATACAGAAAGAAAATTTTAGCTACAAAATCAGCAATTTCTTAGTTCAAGAAGGTTCTTTTTGAATATCCATCTCAAAAAGCAAGATTCTTCTGTAAGACATAACCTAGAGCCTTTGTGCTAATACTATTTCTTTTTAATAAAAACTCCCAAATTTATTTACAGCTCTGGTGACTTTGGAGAGGTTCTTGAGAATATAATTTACCTACAAGTCTTCAGACTGATTGAAGTTTCCATCAATTAATTTTCCTCAAGTGGCAGTTTCTAATTATACTATGGAAGGATTCCCCTGGAAAAATGGGTGTTCCACATATTGGGCACCAAACTAGGCCAAATGCAGACTTACAGCACTACCACGCAGTAATAAGTCAGCAGAAATATCCTCCCTTGTAGGAGGAAAGACCTGTTTTGCCTTTTACATTACAGGAATTCATAGGGTCTTTGCAAAATGATGACTGTATTGAGTAGGAAGCATTACATAAGCACGGCTAACACAGTGTAGGTAAGAATATGCAACCTTTAAAGTTTCTAATCACTTGTAAAGTGTTGCTTGCACACCTGTGATGTCCAAGCAGCAGGTAAATATGCACTAGAAGCTGTAAGTAGCAAGAGATTTTGTTGCTGTACACTGAGCATCAGACCCTAACAAAGAAAGTATTTAGAGATGCATTTCTCCCTGCTGTACACCAAGAATGGTACATCCCACTCTGGTACTGTAGTTCATTTTCCCTGATCTGCCTTGGTGGTTGCTTCCGTGGTTAAGGCTGCAGACGTTGTTATAATTTATTTATTAACTTATTAATTATTTATTTAGGAGAGCACCCATTATATGCTAAATGACTTCCAAACAGAAATTTCTCTGAATGCTTTTCCTTTAAGAGCTTTGCTTTGAAAGATGTGATACATACACGGTCGTGAGATACCCATTTGGATAGCATGTACTTTGTTAAAGAGAGCCGAGTTTCGTGACACTAATACAAAGCCTCTTTGTATTCTGATTTTCCTTTAACAAAGGTTGGCTGCCATGGATAAATAACTGCCCATCTGTCATTGGAAGCCTTCTGGGAATTGATAAAGAGGGAGCAGAGAAATCAGTAGTCTACTGTTTTTCTGGGGATTTGCTGGTTTTGGTGTCATGGGTGTGCAATGGCCATCTTAGGACATGAGCTTTCTTGACGTGTCTCACTAAGTTTTTGCATTGGTACTTCACTGCTCTGCCAGTTTTTGTTGAACTTATTTTGAGATTTTATGTGGAAAATTTGGTCTGCAGTCTTAGGCCTTGCTGAAATTTTTTTTTTTTTTAAAGTCTTAAGAATCTCATAGATGTGGGAGAAGAAACCAAGAGACTGACTCCATTTTATCCATCCTTTGCATTTTCCTGACACAGTGAACATTGACATTTTATTCTTTGCAGCTTCAGGTTTTTAGGTCCTTTAGCTGAAAACACCGCTGTTTATTGATAAGGGTAATTTTGAAATAAGGCTCTTTGGCTGCCAGTGATTAAATATCAATCTCATTTGATCAAAATTATTGTATCAACCAGATTGTATCCTGTAATTTCTTTATATATACATAAGGCTGCTGTTTACACGATGGCATTTGTAGTATATTGGGATCTCTGTTTATTCTATGTTGTGCTATTTTGCTCATGGTGGGTTTTGAGCAGTGATGGTCACTAAATTTTCAGGATTACTTGTTGCTGCTTTTCATTGTTCTCTAAGCTGGGATCACCACTAAGGCTGCTCGCTTTATGGACACAAAGAGACAGAGAATATTCCAGTTCTCCTGGTTGCTTGTGTTGTCTTTCTAAATGGTATTAGTCTTGTGGATTACCTTTAAAAGAAAGTTGCAGGTGATGTAAGTAGGTGGCTTGGGGGTTAACACATGCTAGAACTTTAAAACTGTTTATATTACAAAATCTATAATAGTATCTTGATTGCAGGAGGAGCCTCAAAAATACTGCTCAGTAAATTTTAATCCCTGTATTCTCCCTTCTCCCACATTCAGACATCATTCATTTGCTTGTGATCAAGGAAAATGTGTTTTTTTAAAGGAAGAATTTAGCCTAAAACTATCCATTTGGCACTGTCTGGACTACTGACATATAAGAATCTTTTTGTATCTGTGTTTAGTAAAAGAAAATCACAGCATCATTCCTGTCCAACTTTCTTATCTTTTATGTTCAACTGATAAAACAAATTTAACTTGATTTATGCATCTTTAATTTTTAAATTTTTAAATCAATCCTTAATTTTTAAAGGTTTCTCTTAACTTTCTATGTGGAAAAGAATTCTTCAGTTTACTTAAAAGTGGTCCTGTACCCTTTTCACTTCATTCAGAGGCCAGTCTCACAACTTTCTTCTAATGTAATGATGCAGATAAGCTGCTGTGGGTGATTGTAGGGAAATATTCTGTATTAACTGGATATGTGAGCAATCCAAGCTGTGCTAAATGCAAAATTGTAAGCTGAAGTTTCACAGCCTACTTGGAAAGCTTATCTGAATGGCCAAGGACACCACCTGCAACCGGCCTCCTGAGGAATGAGAAAAACAGCTAAACAGGAAGATCAAAGAAAAACAAGAAGATCAAGAGCAAAACAAGGGGCATTTTGAACAGATAGCTATGAGCTATCCACTTGGTCTCTTACAGCTGGTGCCTTTAACGATTCAGACCTATTAGAGAATTCCAGGAGAGTTTGTATCTGGGCGATTTGGGCCAGCTGTTTGGGGCAACAGCTTGTCCCTTAATGATTTGGGCCAATTGCTTTGTAATGGGCTGGCCTGAACAGTCTGTTAGAAGGGTATATAAATCATAGAATCATANAATCATATTGATCTGTGTGTGGCTCTGTCCAGGATCTCTCGATGAGAAGCTGTCCTGGGAAAAAGAATTGTTACAGGTGATAAATTCTGCTTCCCACTCTAATTCAGAGAAAAGTTTTAATTTGTAAAACTCCTGTGGGTGTTTTATTCTGAGCCACATTGTTCATTAATATTTCTGCAATTTAACTCAATACAAAGGAAGTGTAGGTCTATTCATTACACTTGTTTGGGACCACTGAGGAACAGTAATTGTGATCCCAGGTACTGTGGGCAGAGTGCCCTTAGGAAATGGATCTAGTCAATGTTACCTTATTGCTTATGAGAAAAAATACTGGAAAGAGGAATTCAGACTGTGATCCTGAAAAGGTAATCATGCTCTCATTGTTATGAATTAGGAGCAACACCATTAAAATAAATACTGTTGCACCAATAGAAATAGGAGATCTGGAAATGATAACACCATTTATAACATTTTGGGTTCAGCGCTCTTCTCCATGTTGTTGCTGAGTCATTTAACAGTCAAACAAACAAACAAATGAGAACCATGACTCTTACATACACAAAAGATCAATAAAATTTATTTTAATGCTATATTCTTTGATAAATGAGAAAAGTAGAAGCTAGAATTTTCATGTGCTGTCAGGTACGATTAGTTTTTATCACATTGTCTAATTCCAATAAAAGCTCTGTGAGTTACACAGTAATGTGTACATCTCCCCTTTCCAGTGATGGAAGCTGGCCTTCTACCAGTTGCTGCTAAGAGCTAAGATGGTTGTTGTTCCCATACAATATTTTTCACAAAAAAAGATTCTCAAAAGACACTGATTTAGTGACCTTTGGATGTCACTATCGATGAAAATTTAAAATATAATGGAAATATGGCAGTTTCAAGTTGCCTAACTGAGGAAGGTGAGAAGAGACAGCAAATGAAGCATGAAGCATCCAGATTCTCAAGCCATCTACATTTGAAATGCTTTACCTATTTATAGTGATAAACATTTATCAAAGGTGATTTGGATTGTGACTGAAAGCTGAGTTATCACAGTATCACAGTATAGCAAGGTTGGAAGAGACCTCAAAGATCATCAAGTCCAAGCCACTACCACAGACCTCAAGAGTTGTGATCATCGTGCATTGTTTTAAGTGGAAAATCAGGTTCTTAATACAATATATTGTTGAAGTGTATTGAGTCTTTAGTTCCAAAATACTAATCTAACTGTACCAGTGTAGATGTTACTTTGTATTGCAGAGCTTAATATATGCACTTCTAATGATTTAGAGTATCCTTAAATTTACAAACTGTTGTGTATGTGTTTATTTTTTGTTTTATTGTCCTCTCTTTTTATTGAAATCATGTGCTTTGCAGTTTTGGAAACCTTGATTTGGCATCTACTTTGCACAGAAGTCCAGGAGATGATGCAAAAACAGTTAGAGATTTTCACAGCTCATCACTACTTGATTAGATTTTTTTCCTATTTGAAATCAAATGCCATTTCAAAGTTGTTTAGGACTTCTCACTAGACTGTTTTTTTTGTAAATTCTTTTCACAAAGAGGATAAAGCCAGTGGGAAGTGACAGCTGATATTCTTAGATGCACTCCTTTCAGAAGATATCTAATCTTTCACTCAAGACTGGGTCTTTACAGTTCTTGGTCCCTGTAGTTCATTTAGAATGTATCAATAAAATTTCTTTGCATCATCATCTCAGTGTGTTTTGTGATCTCTGAGGACGAATTCCATTGAAGCTTTTCCATATTCCACATTTCGCCTTATTTTGTGAAATACAAATTTGCTTTAAAATATAGATTAATACTGTTTGGCCATCTTGGACTTGATCTGAGGTTCAACTGGTGAAAATGATGTATATTCCAATCTATGCCTTGGTTGTTTTTGTTTAAAGAATTTGTATAGATTGAAATGCAGCTGCAAGTATATTAGTGATTTTCTATTGCTTACTTGTCAAGATTTTTATTGTGTGGATGAAAAATAGTATTTCAAAACCTGGCAGCATATTGACAAAAAGAGAAGAGCACTTTGTGTAATTCTCTTTTGAAAAACTACCTCTTTTAGAGACAGAGATTGCCTCAGCTCCTTCCATTCATATGTATCTTGATCAATAGATTTATTGATAGCTTTTAGCCAAGATTTAATTCCTTTTTCTCCTCAGTTCACCATGGTGCTCACTTTTCTGAATTAAGAAACTAGAATTAGGCTCCTATAAGCAAGGCATACAATATGCAAGTGCTCTAGGTGTAAAAGGAGGCATTTGACCTTTTGTTGCTAATCTGTGACAGGTGCAGGCTATTTTCTTCCAAATGGTGTTAATTTTCATGTGCAAATCCACCCCCTGAAACCTACATTCTGTATAACCACCGCAGGGGAATTGGTGGTCATCATGAGTACTGTAATGGACAGCTGAGAGGGATAATCACTGATATTTCAGCACATTCATGCTTGCGACTCAGTCGTTTTTAGTGCACTTCTGTTTTCGCTGCTTATTAGGGAGGCTGAAGTTAGTTATTCATTGCTGGACAGAAAAAAAAAAAAAAGGAAAAAAAAAGTGCCTGAGAAAGTTCATGTGCAGGGAACAGCACATTGTTACAAATTAGTTTCCTTTACCATTTCTGGCAAACTCATTACAAAGTAATCGCGCCCTGTGCTGAAGTGCACTTCCTCTGGGACCAATAACTGTAAATAAGCAGGGCTGCAAGCTGGCTGATAAGTTGTTGTTCTGAAGATAACGGTCCTTTTTAGCAGAGTGTTTGACCTTTTTCTTTATATTGCCTCAGGCTTGTCTAAGACCCTCAAGGTCTATTTTTCATCTTAAAATTCTCTGTAGGAAAGCACAATGTGTGGTTTAAGAAGATTTTAGGATTGCTTAACATATCTGTATTTTCTTTTCCAGCGTTTTTATGATAATTGTTAGAATGCTTAGTAAGTTTAGCTGGCATTTTCTTAAGCAGGTTTTCTTTTGTGCACAGTACACTTTACTGATGTAGGAAGCAATATACGTTAATATTTTATGAGGACTAAGTGTATGTCGCATGATTAATAAAATAGTAACGTTGTGGTTTTTCTCTGACTTCTAAAGAAACTTGACAAGTGCTATTGACCCCTTTCACTATTCACAATGTGAGAGTATCACACTAAACTTTGTAAAGCAATATGAGCAAACATAATTAAGAATTTCAGCTGGAATGATTAAAGAAAAGTGTGTCTTCTTCTTTTCTCAGTATGCTAAGAGTATTGAACAGAAGTGTGATTCAAAATTGAGCATGTCTGATAAACAAACCCCAAGGCAAAGTGGAAGTCAGTTTGTAGACATTTGGGAATTTGATTTGTTCACATCTTCCCATCAGTTTAAAAATATCTGTGCCAGTATTTCTGTAAAGTAAAATAATAATAGAAAAAAACACCCCTGTAACTAATTTCAGAGTTCACACGAGAAAAAAAAAATCATAATGGTTTGTAAGGCATTGGCTACTCTAACTCCTTTCCTCTCCATCTCCTTCATTATCCCCCATCTCCTTCTTTTCCTCTCCACCTCCCTCCTTTCAGTATGTCCTCCCCTTTTTCCCCCCCAAACCTGGAGCACCTGGGTTCTATTGGAGCCTCCTCCCACCCCAGGTGTGATCACTTTGCCCTCCCTGCCCACTTCCCTTTTTAATCTGCCCGGGGAAAAGCAGGAGTCCCAAGCTGTACCCAGCTGGGCAGAGGGATCCTCCTCCTGTCATCCCTGGTGAGTGCCCATGGTGCACACTGGGTGAGTGGGAGTGGGATCTAAATGCTGGGGGGCAGGGGCATAAGTTTAGGTCTTACTGCTCATAATGTTAGGCTTTTTGCGCTTGCAGATCACATTGCTCAATTAGTTAATTCATTTTACATCCAAAGTAAGTTAAAACAAAACTGATGGTTTAGTACTGTGAGATTTTACTTAGATTTTAACAGAGCATCCTTAACCACTATGAGTATGAACAGACTCTTTTGTTGACATCAAAAAATTACTAGACTAGCAATGTACGCAGAATCAAAACATGGAAGAATCTTGCAGTAGTTGTATCAAGACTGAAAGCCGTTGGTAGGTACAGTGCAGAAAGTTGTTGCTGTCTGGGTTTTGCTTAGATTTATCACTATTTTAGCACAGAAGCTGGCCAGCTCCAGTACTGCAAAGCAGAGTTTATGTATTACAGAATCCTAGAAGCTCATCCAGTTCCAACTCCAAACCCTGCCACAGGCAGGGACACCTCCCACTAGAACAGGTTGCTCAAGGCCTCGTCCAGCCTGGCCTTGAACACCTCCAGGGAGGGAGCAGCCTCAACCTCCCTGGGCAACCTGTTCCAGTGTCTCACCACCCTCACTGTAAAGAACTTCCTCCTAACATTCAGTCTAAATCTCCCCTCTGCCAGTTTTAACCCATTGCCCCTCATCCTGTCATTACAAGACCTTGTCAATAGTCCCTCCCCAGCCTTCTTGTAGGCCCCCTTCAGATCCTGGAAAGCTATTCCAAGGTCTCCCGGGAGCCTTCTTCAGGCTGAATAGGACCATGTGATCAAGGAGAAACTTACTGTCTAACCACTAATTTAAGTTTTTCTCTTGCTATACATTTTACAAAAAAAAAAAAAAACAAACCAACAAAAAGCAACCGAAAACAAACCAAAAAAGAATTGAAGGAACCTTTATAGAGCTGTTAAAAAACAAAAACAGTTTAGAAGTTACTTGCACTTCAGGAAAAACATTAATTTTAAATGTTAAAATACTAAAATAGTGTAGTGGCTAAATGGAATAGCATAACCAATGTTTAATTCCTGTTTCATAGTTTCTAATGCATTTTTCTGTGCTACCTGTGGCATTAGAATACCCAGTCATTAGAATAAATCTTTCCCCTATGACTATAGTAGTGTAAAGGCAGTACATGACATTGATTATTTTGCTTATGACATTAACATTGGGAAGTTTCTATGCTTTCTTGTACATGCCTAAATGCTTTTTTTTTTTGGTGGAATTACCAGTTCTCTATGAGGCATCACTGAAAGTGAGGAAGTGTTTTGTTCTTTAAGTTCTAGGCTTCTTTGTACCACAACTGTCGTCCTTTAATGACACTGCTATGCGAGTTGAATTTAGGCTGACAGATTGTGAGCAAAAGCTGTAATATTACAAACAATAGTCTATTGAGCACGAGGAACTTGTTGAATTGCTTACCGAAGGCATTAGTGTTGGGTCCAGCCTACTTAGCATCTGGAAGGCAGAGAAGAAATAGTGTGCTAATGAAATGGAGAAACGATACTAAACTGCAAATGGCTGCAGGTGACTGTGGCAGCTGATTTGTTCTGTGAAGGAGCCTGGTAAGAGGCAGTTCTGTAGAGAAAATGTAATAAAGTTAGATACAGTTCACAAAAAGAAAATATAATGCATGAGGAGGGAGATGTTTATTCAAACTGAGGATTACAGATAGGGAAAACAGTGCTGGCAGTCGCAGGAAATCATGCACTTGATGATATTGTTAAGGCTTCTGCCAGATTTGACATAGGTTTTTAGGTTTTCCAGAGCAGACTAGCTTGGATGGGTTCCATCATATCAGCTTTCACCATTAGTGATTTCATTAACATCAGTACAATTCTCCAGTGCTAGTTTAGGGATCCTGTGAACTCTATAAAGTAGTGCTAAGTGGGCCTTCTGTCCCCCATATGGTTCAGACCAGTTTGATACTGACCAAAAAGCTGAAATGCATAATAGGTCAGAAATCAAGGTCTCAATTTGCACTGTTGTTATATATTCACTTAACCTTTTCACTTCTTAAACTTTGGAGTACAGCTTTTTCATGATCTTAAAGCTGAAAATATAAATTTAATTGCTTCTGTGTCCTTCTTTGGAAGTAACTCAATCAAAATTCACACCTCTGCTCTGTGCTACAGACAAACTGTATCTGGGATAGCTTGGATATTTGGGAGGCATGTATAGCTGGTAGTTTACAAGCTAAACCTAGTCCACAGTTTGTGTTCATCTAGCCTACTGTGATAATCTTAGTGGATTCACCAACATCCCGTGCATAACTCCAGTTGAAGTGACTCTTGGCATCCACACATTAAGGTCTGCCCAGAGAAAGCTTAAACTATGATGTGTGAACTGGAATCCAACCTGTTGAATACTTTGAACCATCTCAGTTCTGAAACACATGAGAAATACTTTTTTACCAACCATGTCATGTGTGCATGACATTCAGTGAAAAATACAGTAAACCAGAGTCCTTCAATTCTGATATTAATGTCGAAGGACATTGAACTGTTGGAGTGGGTCCAGAGGAGGGCAATGAAGATGATGAGGGCTGGAGCAGCTCTGCTATCAGGACAGGCTGAGAGAGATGGGGCTCTGCAGCCTGGAGAAGAAAAGGCTTTGAGAAGACCTTATAGTAGCCTTCCAGTATCTGAAGGGGGCTACAGGAAGGCTGGGGAGGGATTATTTACAAGGTCTTGCAATGACAGGACAAGAGGCAATGGGTTTAAATTGGAAGAGGGAAGATTTAGACTGGATGTTAGGAGGAAGTTGTTTGCAGTGAGGGTGGCGAGGCACTGGCACAGGCTGCCCAGGGAGGTTGTGGCTGCTCCCTCCCTGGAGGTATTCAAGGCCAGGTTGGATGAGGCCTTGAGTGACCTGTACTAGTGGGAGGTGTCCCTGCCTATGGCAGGGGGTTGGAACTGGGTGATCTTTGAGGTCCCTTCTAACCTTACCATTCTATGATATTAGCATGTAATAGCTTGCTTTTTTACTGTTCTTATGTACTTTAGATAACATTCTATAGGAAATAGTTCTGTTGTCCTGAAAAACAGTGATCAGTTTAACCCTTGGCACAGAAAATACACTGAGATGTGTAAAGGACTTAACCTAAAGCTAGGCATTTGTGGTGGTTTGACCTTGGCTAGGTGGTAGGTGTTCACTGAAACACTCCTTCATTCAGCCTCCTCCACAGAGCGGAGGGGGAAAAATAAGATGGAAAAAGCTTGAGGGTCAACAGAGAGGGAGATGGCTTACCACTTGCCATCACAGGCAAAGCAGACTTGACTGTGGGAGAACTAATTTACTGCCAATTAAATAGGTTTGGATAGTGAGAAACAGAAGTAAATTGAAACAGCTTCCCCTCACTCTTCCCCCTGCCTCCTCTCTGGGCCCACTGGTCTCTGAGGGAATAGCCACCTGCTCCAGTCTCCTCCACAGGACACAAGGTAGTCTGCCCTGACAGCTCCAACATCCCCTTTGCTTCTCCTCTTCCTCCCCCAAACCTGGTTCACAGGCTCACAGGTTGTCAGGGGTTGGAAGGGACCCAAAGAGATCATCAAGTCCAATTCCCCTGCCAGAGCAGGACCAGACAATCTAGCTCAGGTCACACAGGAATGCATCCAGACAGGCCTTGAAGTAGAACTCCACAGCTCTGTAACCCTTACAGTAAAGAAGTTCCCCTTGTGTTGAGGTGGAACCTCCTGTGCTGCAGCTCACATCCTCTGCTCCTGATTCTTCTTAGACCCCCTAACTGCTCACTGTGTGGTGGTGCTGTCCTTCTTTAAACACATTGTCAAGCAGGCACCACTACCACCTTTCCTGAGGGAATGGGCTGGGCCCTGTGGTGAGGCTGGTGTGGAGCCATCCGGAGCTGGCTGGAACTGGCTGTGACTAGCCCCAGTCTCTCATCAGAGCTCAGCCCTGCAGCCCCTGCTGCCAGCACCTGGGCACAGACCTCCAATACAGCAGATGACATTATTTACACTTGGCAAAGGTGTCCTAGCTGTACAATATTGCCTTTTTTTTTTTTCTTCCTTCTTTTTCAAATATTTCAGATGCCAACTGTATCCTTCAGGCAAGTGTTTAGGAACAGATTGTCAGTGTGAAGTGGTTCTCTGCAGAGGGAATCAGTGAAGAGACTTCTCCTCCGAAAGGAGGAATGTGGGTAGGAAAGTAGAGGATAACATTAAAAATAGGGAAGATTAAATATGTTTGATTAATAAAGCCAGGAAAAATTCAGAATAAGGAAGAAATCCTTGATGAACACAACTGAAAATGTTTTGTCCTCCTACTTTTCCACCCCGCAACAGCAGATCACCCAAATTTTGCACACACACAGCTGTGTGTTACCTGTGAATAGTCATAGTGGATAAAATGGGACTTGCTGAGGAGGGAATAGCATTAAAAGTAACTATTTGAACCCAAAAGTACACGCCTAACAAAAAAAAAAAAAAAATTAAATCTCCAAATATATCTGAAACCATAAACCCAAGTCACCTTATGGTGCTATTTCTAAACATAAGCATAATTTAGCATGTAAGATAAAGCATGGCCCTGTCTTACAAGACCTGGTGAGATGGGGCTTGAATTGGAGCAGGAAAATGTGAGGTCTTATTTTTGTAGTGTATAAATGAAATGGACAGTCAAAAACTGCCTTTAAAAATCTTGGCACACTTCAAAGGAAAAATGCCAGTTCAGCAATTTAAAAGCACTTAGCAAGTTTTCCCAGTGCTGAACTTCATTCCTATAGCCAGTGTGTCTGCTTGTTGAATAATGCCATAGGGTATAATGTAGCTCTGACCATATTTTAAAATATTATTCCATGAAATTCACCAGGAAAAAGCTGAGGCAAAATCTTAGTCTCATTTGTGTCTTTGGGAGGAGGTGATAGTGGCTGGGAGTGGGTAAAGATAGCTTTTGAATCACAAAGAAGATGAAAGCTTGGCCCATCTTTGAGGATGCTGAGAGCGGCAGCCAAAGCATCCAGGTGGAACTCTGGGGACTCTTTGAAATTAGAGGTGCTTGAACATGAGCAGCAAAGGAAGAGAAATGTACAGAGGCGGGGGCTAAAAGAGGCGCAGAGACACTATCAGAAAAGTGAAATAACAAATTAAACAGGAAACAATTAAAAGACTGTTAGGGGATTTAACCAGAGCACTCAGTTAAGAGAAGACAAAGTGAATTTGAATAATAAAGATCCGTGTTGTCTTCTTTTTGGTTATTTTCATGTGCACGTGGCTTGCTGGTATGTATTTTAATTTGCAAGTATGATTAAGTCTTTTAAAACTAATATGGAATTTTTATGAAGCTTATTATACTTAAATACTTCAGCCAACAGAAGTAGATATTCAAACTTTACTTAGTGTAGTTCCTGGAGAGTTTATCAGCCATTAATTTATCAGTGTCACTAAGATGCATTCTTTTCCATATGTTCTTGGTAGGTAACCTTGGACGGGTGGACCACATCACAGAGTTTGAATATGACCTGTTCATTAGGCCAGATACCTGTAACCCACGCTTCCGAGTCTGGTTCAACTTCACTGTTGAAAATGTGAAAGAATCACAGGTAAGTGATACTGAATTAGATATTGAGATACCTTTAAAAATTGATTGTTTTACAATACATTTTCTTAAACGAAGAAGATGACCTCCAGCTCTTGTAAGTAAAAATTTACTGTAAAACATGTTTTTTATTCTTTGAGTTTTTATAAGTAGAAGCAAATATCAGCATGGCTAGATGCCACTGTGTTGTTCAGCTACCCAAGACAGGGAGTAATTACAAACCCAGTATGTCATTTGCCATCTAGCAGGAGCTGGAATAGTAATGGCTGCTGTATATTTGTGTTAATACATATGAACCAAATATGTGTGTTAATATATGAAAAAGAAGTCTGTGATAGCTGTTCAAATATGATCACTCAAGCCTTCATTTAATGCCTGTAGGACAATGAGGTAGCGGTGCAAACAGGCATTACTCTGGTGACTTGTAGTAGAGGAGAAGTTGCCAGCCAGTGGTGTGTCCCTTGTAAAAAAGGAGATATAAATGTGAAGCAACTTGATAGGCAACTGTTTAATCTAATTTTAAATAATGTAACTTTGCAGTGAATAGGCCCCATGACAAAGAAACTTCCTCATTCTACTTTTTCATTTATCTTAAACTGAAAAAAACTGTTCCATGCTAACTTGCATATTGAAAAGCCAAAAAAGATGCAATTCTGCTTTTCATGCATACCTTGCATTTTATTCTGGTGTTCTGTCTTAGTTTATCATAACCAGACTATCATTTTCACTTAATGGAAGGAAAACATCATTTAGAGAAACTGCAGAAGCTTTATATTTATATTCCTATGAGACTAATATCTTAATACCCACCACTATGCCATTCCTATTACAACTAGAAATCATGAAATTGTTTATCTGTCTTCCTGGAGCCTGATACTTTATCAGACAGACCCTTTCCCCTGCTGTGCCTTACTCAACTGTGATCAAATTATATAGTCATGAGATGAATGGGAATCTGTCTCAAGGAGGCAAAGAGATCTGGTGGAAAGATAAAATATATATCTAGTGCTTACAGGATATTTGTTTTCATGGTTGTCTACATGAAAGAAAATGGCTTCACTATTAAGTTTGACTTGCGAGGTCTGTTTTTATAATGTGTGTTCCTATAATCTTTTTTTCATCTCTCCAATTTCCGTTAGAATGAGACCTGCATGAACGTAATCTGGTCTGGAACCCTTTTTAGGTCTTTGTACCAGTGGACATGGGCAGTATTAGTCATTGCAGCTCAGCTATATTAAATGAATGTTAGAAATTGCTACATCAAACATACTGCATAATCTGGCTTGTGCATTTTGATGATTTGCTTTTATGTTTTGCTAGAAAATAATAACAATGAAACCCATAGCATTCAGTATTGCTTAGAAATGTTGCTGTAATAAACAAGTAATGTGACTGCTTTATGAGTGAAAGTAGGTATTTTAATATCTCTATGTCAATAATCCCTTGCATAATATTATATTGATTTTTGATGTATCTCATAGGTGATGTGGGAGCAAGGCAGATCTATGTGTTTATATATCCTAGGTCTGGTTTCAGACATGTAGATGAGGACTCAAAAAGAGCAGCTACTTTTAGTAGTTTTAAATGTTATCAGTATTACATTCCCTTCTTGTTATTCCTCATTTCAAGTTTGAATTCTTAAAACATTATTTACATAGTTTTGAATGTAAGTTGAAGATTTCCTTCTCATTATAAGAATATATTTAGTTTCACACTAAAACCTTTACTCACAGGGATATTTATTTTGAGAGTAATATAATAAAACACCTCCTTTAATTATCTGTCTTAGAAAGCATCCATTCTTTTTGTCTTGTTGCATCAGACCAGTGACTGACACCCTGCAGTGGATGAACAGGCACAGTGTGAAAACAACAGCCACACAAATACTAGGAGCATGTAATTGTATGCATTTCTGATTTTAGTTTCAGTTCTGTTACTGGAGAGTAGTACATATTTAGAGTATGTTTAGTGGAGTGTTTTGTGTTATTAATCTAGTGATAAACTAAAAGAAATACCTATCAGAAACTCCTGTCAATCTCATCATATATTATTATTCTGTAGGAAACAGGTTTTTGACATTCCAGTTTTAATTTTCTTAATCTGTGGCACTTCCACTTCCTATGTCTAAAAACTATCGTATAGACTCAGCTCACTTTCAGTGTTGCTTGATTTTTTGCTTGAAGCTTTCCTTTATTTAATCCCCTTATTCCCAGTTGCAATTCTGCTTAGTAATAGCTCCTCTTGGAACAAATAAATCCTCATCATCCCTGGCTAACATTTATGTTTCTGTAAATTACAGCGTTCCTCATCATTCGTGTCTCAGCCTAGCTATCACGTCTGGTTCTTTCAAACCTATATCAAATAGAGCACTTTTAAATGTTTAAGTAATTTTTTCACTTTGGGGCCTTTGGACTTTCATCATAAGTGAATCTTTCTAGCCCTTCGATAGTTAGTCCCGTTTCAGAGGGAAACAAAGCTTATATGATCAGACTCTCTACTTGTTAGCCTAGGATTTTTGTGTGGCTGCTGATCTTTCTCAAAGACTCAGTGATTGCATCTAGGACTCAATGATCATCTTGTCCAACCACCCTGCAGTGAGCAGGGGCACCTGCAACTAGATCCAAGAACACATCAAGTCTGATCTTGAAATGTCTCCATGGGTGGGGCCTTACCCATATTCTTGGGCAATACGTTCCGGTATTTTACCATTCTCATTTTCAAGAACCTGATATACCCTGGATCTGACGTGCTCTAGTGTAAAATCATTGCCCCTCTGCTATCACTACAAGCCCTTCTCAACAGTCATTACCCAGCCCTCCTATAGGTCTCATTCAGATACTGAAATGTAGCTATAAAGTCTCCCCAGAGCCTCCTCTTCTCCAGACGGAACATCCCTAATTTTTTCAGCCTTTTCTCATAGCAGAGCTACTCCAGTCCTCTGCTCATCACTGTGGCCCTCCTCTGGACCTGCTTCAGCGGGTTTATGCCCCTCTTGTTTTGGGGGCATACTGTACTGTAGGTAAGGTCTCACCAGAACAAAGTAGGGGAGAGTAGAACAGAGAAGAGTGGCAGAATCACCTTTTCCCCCAATAGCTTCCTAGCTCTTTGCCAGTTTCAACACCAGTGGACAAGAATTCTTGTAAGTTTCCTGTAAAGCAGTCTGCTAGATGGGCAACAGACCCATTTGTATTCTCATTGGCAGAAAGGCTCTACCAGAGAATCCACAGAGGAGATGCACAGGAGAATGTGCTCACTGGATTTTGCATTTTTAAGATACAAAAGAATCCAAACAAACAAACCAGATCCATAGCACTTAGTAGTTTTGCTTCTTGCAGAGCTTCATTTTTATTACTATTATTTCTCTTCCAGTTCCTTCAATATTTCCTTTATAGTGTGGAACTAAAATTTAACGGACAGTTCTGAGTGCACTAAAATCCCAGTTTACAGAGAAGGGACTCCAGTCCCTTTGCTCTCAATGTAAACAGCTGAAAATTGCTGCAGCCTTTTGTTGTTGTATCACTATGGAAACTCATGCCTAATTTGTTGTTCGCTGTCATACCTAAGTCTTTTTCAGAATGATTGCTTCCTCCCTCCTGGTACATATGTCTTAGGTTACTGTTGTGCTTCAGTAATAAGGGCAGGTAATAGAGCTAAGTTTGGAAGCATAGCAGTGAGAGCCCTAATCTTTTCAGAATTATTTTTAGAATTGTTATGATGAACTACTTTTGTTGTTGTTGTTGCTGTTCACTTCCCTATGTTACAGTAGAACCAAT
The DNA here is from genome assembly GCA_013399055.1 of Ramphastos sulfuratus. Classification (NCBI taxonomy): domain Eukaryota; kingdom Metazoa; phylum Chordata; class Aves; order Piciformes; family Ramphastidae; genus Ramphastos; species Ramphastos sulfuratus. The sequence goes on from WBNM01014025.1 coordinate 29,763, forward strand.
AGTTTTTTTTTTTTTTTTTTTAAATTTTGAAGTTGGGAAATTAACTTTCCTCTTTATGACTTGGACTTGTACATCAGACATTTTATACTTGATCGTTTGTTTTTATCAAGGAAAAAACCAAAAGAAATAGCAAATGGCTTTTATTTATGAAAAGAAAGAACCATCATGTAAGATACCTGTGAGACATAAAAGTGAATCTTAAGGTCTCCTTGGGTTTCTGACTTAGAACTCATATAAGATCTGAGCTGTGTGTGTATAAAATATTTTTTTTTTGGTCATTTCTTTAGTGGATTCAATTAACACCAATACTGGGGGAAAAAAACCAAAAAACAAACAAACCAAAAAGAAATTGGTATGTTATCTGTAAGGACTGTAATCATGCAATGATTACACTTAAAATAACCATGAAAGGGAGAATGAAGGAAACAGGATTTGCTGTGGAACACATGGTCTCATGGGCAAAGCCTCCAATTTCTCTAATTATATACGTGTCACAGGCTTCTGTCTATTTCTGGATCATGCTCTTTATTGGGCAGGGTTTGTTTCCTGTTAGCTTCAGCCATGCCCCTTTAGAACACCAGCTACAATTTTGCTAAATTCCTGCTCTGTGGAACCGGAAATTGGATGAACAAATGTCATCTCCAAATTGCATTTCAAGTATTTTAAATAGGCAGTGCTTCAGGTGCACGATTGCTTCTGAGCTGGAACGTCTTTAAAGATGTTAGTAGAAATAGTGATTAAGTTGAGATCTGGAGGGGGGGTGGGGAGGGGTAACAAAAACATGTATGTGTGTTGTTGGACTTCATCTCAAAGGTCTTTTTCCTTCCTCAACAGTTGTATAAATTATAACCCTATGTGAGTATACCAACATTAGAGGATTTTACAGGTGGAAAGAATGATCTTTTCTCTTGGGGGCCATAGCCAGAAACACCACACAAGTACTTGACACTTGCTGCTCCAGATATTGTATCCACACTAGAAAAAGATTCTCTGTCTTACAAAATAATTCTTTTCAAATTCCTCAAAAGTGTAAGACTTGAACACAATAAGATGATAATAGGATTAAAAATACCTGAGGATTTTAATTACTCTAACTAGCAGCAACCGTATTATACCAATAAGTAACGCACGTCTAGGCCATATGATGTATTTGCAATGTGAATGTACCCTGAGCAACTCTGCTGTCTGATGAATCATGGTCAGAAATGGTATTTTCACTAAGATTAAAAAAAAAAAGAATTTCCAACAGAAGGGGTTTCCTACTACTGCCAAATTTTGTTCTGTAAGTGTTGATAAACACATTTGGAGTTCTTCATCACAAAGGTACTGACAAAATATACCAAGACAGACAGAGAAGAATAACGGATATTTGGCAGCTAGGATGTGAGCATTATTTACAGTTAATAAATCAACCCAGATTGAGGTTAAAATCAAAGAACCAAATGTTATTTACTTCTGTTACTTCAGCTGCAGTTGGACTGAGGCTAGAATTTTGACACAAGATTTTGGAGAGGTGTGGGTTTGTTATTTTTTGCGGGGGGATGGGGGGGAGGTGTTTGGGTTTTTTGGTGTGGATCAGGAAAAAGAATATACTATCCTTCAGAAATTTAAACAGCATAAAACTAAATCATATCATAGCTGAACATTATTATAGATGCATGAAGTTCTCATTGTAGAGTTTTCTCATTTTGTAAAATAAAAAAGGCTGCAAGATATCTTTTCTCTTTAATTGATTAGATTTTTCAGGAAGTATTTGCTATTGAGATTGGATTTTATAGCTGGTTCAGGCCTCGTATTACTGTCCTGAAACAACCCAATGATTCCTTAGCGGTCAACTGCTTCTTTGCAATGACACAGCTGGGACAGTTTAAAGATAGGAATGGTCTGTCTATAGGGAGAGGTAATGTCTTATACTATACCAGCTGATATATTTTGGAGAAGCAAGGGAGAAGAAAAGAAAAACTGGTAGGATTTGAGGTACTCAGCTTCTTTTTCTGGCCTTAGAACCATACATCTTGCCTCCAAAGAACCATACAAGCTGCCTCCAAAGTAAGATGGAGTAAGAGTGGCGTAAAAGCAGTCTGAAGTTGGAAGCTTTTTACTTTCACTCTACTGTCATGTGGTGATTTGAGTTCCAGTTTCTCATTTTAGAAGACATTTTCTTTCTGTGCATGAAAGGCTATATTACATTTACCTAGCTGTGGAAAATGAACATAAAAAAGGGGATGTGTAACCCATCTAACATAGATTTTTTTTTTTTTTTTTTTTTTTGGGTAGTCTGTTTCATTATATATGCTAAATTAGACATAAGTCATTTACTGTTGAATAGTTTAATTGATTTATCCTCCTCTGGTCAGCTCCTGCAACCCCTCTAAATAGCTCTTTATAATACATTGCAAGGAGACTCACTGGATTATTTGAATTTTACCTGTTTAAGGAACCCCCAGCTGTTACCCATCTTTATGTGCTGCTCTTATTTTACTGTGCTAGAAGCATATCTCCACCTCTTCTTATATTTTGGTATTTTATTTATCTTTTTCTCGTGTAGACAAAACCTGATCTCTTTCATGTGCTGGTTCTGTTCTGTCATACATATTTATTTTGTTTCTTCTCTTCTGATACTTGAAAATCATCTCATTGTACGAGATAAAAGGTAAAGGTTACTGATATTGATGCACTGCCTATCCAAGCACATTTAAGGAATACAGATTTGGAAGTAGGAAATTCTGAAGCTTAGAACAAATAGACATGTAGAACTAATAAGAAATCTGAGCAGAGCCATCACCTTAAGCATCACTGTATACTACAATGTTGCAGTGTTTGTACTGCACTGGCTAGGTTCCTTAAAGTTCTCTTTGAGGGTACATGTATTATATATGTATGCACACATGTATATATAAATCTTTCTGCCTTGAAAACATGAGAGGCTGAGCTGAGTTAATTTGGTAATATCTTCTAAGTAACTGTACTTATTAGAGGGTAAGTGGACTGGTTTTTTTTGTATATGTGCTATTGAACTTGGGGGGAAAAAAATTAAAAAAAGCAGGAAAAAAAAAAAGGTGGAGCTGAATTCATGATGCCAGTTTTGTAAAGCTTTATGGTACCATAGCACATGTAATATGGATCCATTACTTTTTATAAGGGAAGTTCTTACATTATCTGAAATGTGTATTATAATGGATTATATCCAAGGAGCCTTTGAACTTTCTAGAAGTAGCTTCATCAATTGCTGTATTGGGAAGTGATACAATTTTATTGTAAGTCAAGAGTGCAGAGAGTTATATGATAAGTATAGTGATTGAAGTAATTATTTATTTACTGAGGAAACCATATGAAATGTTAATTAAATAAGAAACAAAGTGATGACATTTAAAATAGATTGTGTGATCGTCTCAACATTTAAAAAAAGGAAAATCAATTGAACATACTGCAGTTTTGAAGAAAACTAATTTTGCCATTTTGGAAACTTGTGCCTATATTGGTCATGTATAAAATTAGATTTGTAAATGATGATTCTTCCAAGTTGGAAGCCTTTCAAGTACATATAATTTTATTTTGGATCAATAATTCAGTTGTGCTTGCAATAGATTGCGGGTGCATGTAAAGCTTTGGTGAGTGCAGTGCAGTGTGCATCTCCATGAAATTATCCAATGCTGTCATGACAGGTACCATCCTTTTAAAAAGAAATGAGTAAGGAGAGGTTAGTAAACATAGACAATGTTCAGCATTAGGAAAAAAACTGTTGCCCTGATGAAATTTCCTCTCATGGCAAGACAGTGTTAAATTCATAAACTTTTCCTGTGCCAGGTGTCTCTAAGAACATTTTAGATGTCAGTGCTTGGTAATTACTGCATACGTACTCAGTGTTTCAGATTTAACGTACTGGCTTTTGCTTACAGGAAACTAATGGCCAGGTGTGTTTAATTTCCTATTATGGTGGCATCTGTCACTCAAAGTGTCAAAAATACATTATAAATGCCATAAACAAAATCAGCACTATGATGATCTTGATGTAATGTGACATGCTTGCTTTTCTTTCCATTTAAAAACTTTTTCATTTATGATTAAGTACTCTCTTTTTTAGTTCCAGTGTTAATTGTCTTCCATACAAATGTGGTTTCATTTTAATGTTATCACTGAAAAGTTTTTACATCAGAATGCAGAAGCATAGAACTAAAGTAAAACTTGGAGAAATGAAGATGAACTGTTTTAACCTTTCCTGCTTTTAGATTATTTTTTTTTTCTCATGCAGAATATTTTGTACTTGAACCATGGCAGATTGAGGTACTGTGCAGAAATTGTTGGAACCTGCGGATAAAAATGAGTCGAATTATACGTAGGTTAATTCATGCTGTTGGGAAGGGGAACCATTTGCTCTTTAAATGACAGGGCATAAAAAGAGAAGCTAGAAGTGAGAAATTGTAGACAGTTGTGTTTTCAATTGCCACTAAGGAAGTCTAAGAACAAAGTAGTGGTGATGTTCTCTAAGAAGTAATTAGTTTGGAATTAGTTGGGAAAGAGCAGTGAAGAAGCCAGTATTCTGTCTGCTGGTTGTGGTTGAGGGTACTAAGCATATGGCTGCAGTAACCCTTATTCTACTATTAACTGCTGGCAGTGGAACTAGCTAGATCTTGTAACACTTTTCCTTGGTGAATGCTGTATGCTGCTTGTGAGTTTAACATAGAAACCCAATATGGACCCAGTATTGGGTCACGGTACACAGAGTGTCTTTAACTACTTGATATTTTGCAGGAAGTGAAAGATAAGGCAGTGAAAACTTGAATTCTGATGGTGAAGATGTGAAATAGAATATAGGAAATTTAATAGAGAAGATAAAATCCTGAAAGGTAATGTTGTGCTATGTTATAGGCAATAAGGGCCTTGCATTTTTGCTTTTGTGGCATCTCAGGATTCAGCACATGGTTCAGCAAGTTTCCTGGACACCCAAATGTAACTCAGGGCTGGTGACTCCAAACCGTATTGTGCCTTGGTCCAAGAGAATTGTGAATAACTCTTGACTGAACTAAGTTGCTTCCCACCTCTTCCTAGAGAAGCTTTAGACATTTTTGAAAGGTAAATGAAGATATTTTCGGGTGGGGAGGGGGAAGAAAATGTCCCATCAGATTCAATTCTGTAAAAATGTTTGGGATTTTTTGGCTTTGTTGTTTGTTTGGGGTGGTTTTTTTTTTGTTGTTTTTTTAAAATTATTTTGCAATTAGGATTTAAAAGTAGCTTATAATAGGATGAGATAACATATCTGCCATGGATTTCAGAGGCAGCAAAGCTCTTACAATGTTAAATGCTCCAGAAAGCCCCATCCTAATCTCAATTAAATATTTCATTCTATTGCTATACTGCTTGTAAGTATATGCATGGTTTATAAAACTCTGGAGATACCCAGCATTAAGCTATGCATTTTCAATTTTTTTTTTTAAGGGAGCAGAGAAAATTAAAAAGCCATGGTTTGTAACTCTACCTGTTGTGGCTTTTTTTTCCTGTTAAACTGGAAGATTGTTCTGCACTGTATAGATGACCCAATATATATGCAGTAATATAGTTATGTATAGTATGTCTAGGGGTGTATATATAGAGAGAGACTGTATATGTACAGTATATACAGGTTGTGAAATATTCTATAAAAGAAGTGTACATTTTTTTTATTGCTTTAAAAAATTAAAAAAACCCATGGGGTTTATATGCTGACCCTGAAAATACAACTGCTGTATTATTTTTACTTAGTACAATGAACAGTGTACAGTTATAATGACTGAGTACAGTTGACGCTTCTTTAGGATCTGGCCTGTAAAGCTAAGATAGATAATATCTGCTGTTACACCACTGCTCATGATGGGTCTGTCATTTAATTTTTTTTTTTTTTTTTTTTCTGTGAATTGAGAAGCTGTGTGGGAGCTTCTAATTTTCACAGTAGCACTAGTATGATGAACTGGAGCTCATTACAGTAAACTGATGGCAGCTGTTAATACTATTACAGGCAGAGACTTTTTATTTAAGGCAAACATTAGGCAGTAACTGGTAGATTTCTGACACAGTATTACATAAAGCTTCCTGTTAGGAAGGAGAGCAAAGAGAAATGGATTTGAACCCATTAGTATCAGAATTATGTGTCAAAAAGCTAGAGCAGGGTTCAATTTATTTCTGCAATAAAGTGTAAGCTGGAGATTGACTTGACAATTATTTTACCTTACATTGCTCTGGTTGTTCTGAGATGACTGTTCCAACATCAAATCATCTTGTTTGGACATCTTTTACTGAGCAACATTCTACTCTAAATATGCATTATGTTATGTAGGAGCTGAAACTCAGAAGGTTTTTCAAGTAGAAATGAGGTTTTTATTACTCTTTTTACTAAAGAATGTATATACAATAGAACATATTCAGTATAGATTTAAAACAACTACATGTGTTTCTGCTAAATCTGGTGTGTGTTGTTGAACAGGATTTACTTTGTCACTGAAAGGATAATCTTTCTAGAGATTTTGGTTGCTTGGCAGAAGCAATACATATAATCTGCCTCAAAATATTTGTCTTCTCTAAGCCAGTCACTGAGCAGGGTTGTTGCTCCTGTTTATCAGTCTTCTTTTACCCTAATAATTTTCTAAGATAAGGGACCACCAATTGGACAACTGCTTCCATATAATTTTCAACTTAATATTTTCATCAACATTTTTACCCACTTGATATATATCACCTCCAACTGAAGCCCATAAATTCAGAACCTTTAAGATTATACTTTGTAAAAGACTTTTATGAGAATGGCAAATCTGTTTGTATTTTTCTTGTCTTGAAATGATGATTCTTTACAGAATGCTTATTTAATTTTCTAGTCATGTAGTGTGAGTTCTTTGATGGGTGTTGGGTTCAGTGTCCTCATGTTACCCCCTGATAGCTCATATGAAGCTTCAGAGAAAACTTTTATTAGATTTCTTGGAAGTCATATATTACACTGGTGTAAGGATTCTCCTAGGAGGTTTCCATATGCCTTGGCATACTTTAATGCAAGATCATGTCATACTCAAGGTGATGCAACAAAGTAGAATGCTGCTTGTGTTGCATCCTGTGGTTTGCTTGTGTTCTGATCTTCTGTGAACTCTGTAGGCAAAACTAATCCCAGTATCAGAGCACTGCAGAGTATTGTGGGATTCATGGTAGGACATGCTTGCCCCTGGAAATTTGACATTGATGATGAGTACCTTCAGTGTTAGATTTAGAATCGCCTCTGTAGCCAGATTAAACAGAATATCCTCCCTGGCAGGCATGTGGAATGGCAATTCCATGGGTGTGGAGTAGCCAGGATGAGACTACAGTAACTGTTCCCTGTGGGTTGTCTCTTCCCTATGGCTGCAGAAGGACCAAAGAAATTTCTTTGAGACTGAGGTTGATACAGCTACCTGACTAGGTAAATTGTTATTTTGGTGTATTTATTGGATTGATTTAAAGCCTGCTCATTCTAGAAATCAACATAGAAGAAGAAACTGTGTGTATGCAGGAAAAAGAATTTTTTTCCAACCCCCTCCCCTCCCTGAAATTTCTAATGCATAAATACGAATGAATATTCTAAATGAAAATATTTGGCTAGATTATTCTTCAGAGATACATATTGATTTCTGTTGTCACTCTTCAGTGAGATTTAGTGTAGATCACTAGGAAATCCTTTCTAAGCACATACTGAAAAAAATAAAAAGAGTAAAATATGATTTCCTTGACAGTCAGTGAGAAGAGACAGCGTCAATGTTAACAAATTAACTGTTTACTCCATCTTCAGCAGTGTTAGAGTCTCTCAGCTTGTAGAAAATTTAACTCATTGGATGCTTATAGTATGGGTGCATATTGTGCTTGATGTGCTAAAAAGTATATTTTCAAATTCATAACTTAGCAAAAAGTGAAGTTTTACATTCCCTGATTTTTCTATGCAGATCTAAATGTGGAGTTGTGGCTCTCTCAACATAGTGGAAAGTACTGTATAATTTTGCAGCTTAGACTATTCCATAATGCAAGTCTCACAGTAAACTGTGTGTGATGGCCAAGTTTAATCTAAAGCAGTCACAGCTTTCTAATGATCCTGAAATTAATAAATTGTTGAATGCTATAGTGGGTTTGATAATTATGGACTATACTAATTTTACACTTCAGTTGTTAAACACAAATATTGTTCTATAAATAAGATACTTGTCCCTTGGTTGTTTTTTCCCCCTTTGTTTTTTAGAAGGTACAAAATACATTTCAACATTTTAGTCAGACTGGAGGGTAACCTATGAAGAGCTTTTTTTTTTTTTTTGCATAGTTTATCATTTTACTAGCTTTTATCTAGCTAAGAAAATATCAAAATTGTTAGTAAGAGATGTATTCGGCAAAGTTCTTGCCAATGACAGTGCCTGACAGAGCACAGAGCAGGATTTTTTCCCTAGTTATCAGAAGTTCTGCTTAAATCCATTTGAATTAAAAGAAAGCAACCCTGTGTAGCTGTGAACATTTTGATTAATACTGTCTTTCATCTCTCAGTTCTGCTAGTCACAGTCACTTTGTGTTCAGCCTGCAAGAAACCCCCAGAATTTTGTGTGTGAAATACTCTGAATAATGTAGTCATTCTTATGTGAAAGTAGGAGCTAAAAGTTTGTGACTCAATAAGGTAAAAGCAGTATCCCATATCAGAAAGGCACAAAGAAGCCGACTGTAATATACTAGAAAGGAATATTGATCTTTGTAGGTTGGTTGTATTTTTAACTGGAGCTGATCATGTGAGTGGCAATTAAAGGGGTTATTTTAAAGATTACATAATATTTTTATGTCTTGCAAGCAATGTTGCACTGTTAGATACCAGTTTTGAAGTACTTGCTATAGATGAGTGATAACACACATCAAGTTGATCTCAGAATTGGTAACAAATTATATTCAACAGCTACAGAATCTGAATAATTTTTGCTTTCTTGGCAGTGTGGTATTGTTAACCTACATTAATTTGTTTTGTAAATGGTTTAAAGACTATTAATGTCATGTCACTTGTAAAGTACTGTCAATAAATGTTTGGTTTAACAAATTTGTTTTAACATATAGGAAGTAACACCACAGCTTTGTTATACATTATTGTACTTCAGTAAGATTTACATCACAATTTCTATCGACTGCTTTCGTTGTTAAAATCATAGAATCATAGAATGGTAGGGTTGGAAGGAGACCTCAAGGATCATCTAGTTCCAACCCCCTGCCATAGGCAGGGACACCTCCCACTAGCACAGGTTACTCAAGGTCTTGTCCAACCTGGCCTTGAACACCTCCAGGGAGGGAGCAGCCACAACCTCCCTGGGCAACCTGTTCCAGTGCCTCACCACCCTCACTGGAAAGAACTTTCTCCTAACATCCAGTCTAAATCTTCCCTCTGCCAGTTTAAACCCATTGCCCCTAGTCCTGTCATTGCAAGACCTTGTAAATAGTCCCTCCCCTGTTCTGTAGATGATAATAAACATGCAAACTTGGAAGCCAAATTTATCTTCTCTTCTTTTATAGTTTTATGTGGCTAGTAGTGAAGTTGCAAATATTAAAATTATACCCCTATGTATTTGGGTTTTTCTCAAACCATTTTGGAGCAGTTGGAATTCAGATTATTTTTTCTGTGTGCGATCTCTGTGTGATGTACTTTGAGGAAACAAACCAGAAAGACTTTGGGGAAAAAAAAATAATCTTTGTGGTAAAACTGGCTTGATAAAAAGCTGAGCAAGCAGAGGCATTTTAACATAATTTTCTCCTGACTTAAACGATCTTAATTTTATGACTTTGCCAAACTGTATTCCTTTGCATGAAGTATGCGCCGGAGATACTTCTGAATTTGCATTTTCATTAGATTTAGCATGCAGCACCTAATGCCATAAATTTATTTTTGAAACTCTTTAATTCCCCTGAGTGTTCCAACATAGTGAATACTATTTGCTTTGTATTATGTTGGCAGCAAATCTGCAGTGAAAATGCTGTCAATATATATTCATAGCTAACATTGTTAACTAAAAGCAATATTGTTTTTCTATTGTAAGCTGTCACAAATGTTTGGCACCCTGTTGTGTAAGCCAAAAAAATGTCAGAGAAAGGAATGGGTATTTTTGAAGAAAAGTGCAGTGATAGTGTCAAGTTTTCTGTATTGAAATACATTCCTGTTGGCACAGAACTTCACAATTTACAATAATTGTGTTTTGTGGAATATGGTGAGGACACGCAGGCGGTTACAGATGTTATATGAAACGATAGCAGGATAGTAAATGATACAGCCATTTTACTTTCCAATGTAATGCTTATAGGGTTGTAAAATGCATTGTACTAAATGCAAAGGTTATTGTATTAAAAGATATGCTGTACATGCAGAAAAGGAATGAAAAATATTCTGCGCTCTTGCCTGGTTTTGAAGATGAAGTGTGTAATTAACAGGAACAAGTGCAAAGTTTTTAACATTCCCGGGAACTATTCTTATGTTTGAGTGAGTCACACTGATTTTTTTTTTTTTTTTTCCAGTTTAGATTTGTGTATTTCTTTTCCCAATCATTCATGCTTTTCTGAGGAATCTCTTTTATTTTTGTATCTGCATGCTATTATAATAATGTCTCAGAACAAAATATTTCAGAGAACTTGTGTGGGGAGGAGTATGTGTGAGAACAAAAAGAAAAGGAAAAAAAAACAAACTACCACACAAACAACCATATTAGTGCTAATAAATAATAATTTCCTCTAAGTTAAAATAAGACAAATGGTGATATTTTGTGCTACCCTGGCAAATATAGTAAGGCAGAGAACTTATGACCTAAGCCATGTAAATAGAAACTTCTAGGTTTCAGGCACAATGAAGTTCCCTTGCCACAAGTTACCTTAACCCCAGTATCACTACTGCATTCAGGTGATAGCAATGGAGAATACTGTGAAAAATGGATGCTTCAGCTCTCTACATGCTTCTCACTGACATATCAAAGCTTCACAAAGATACAGCTTTTGTAGTACTCTTGTCTGTCCAGGGTAATGTTTTTCTACATTCATTTAGGGGACGAAAAAGATGAATTCCTCTACAGTGAAAGACTGGAAACCTCAGAAATGTTGCCATCCATGACTCACTGTGTCAATCTTCACATAACTGCTGTTTTATGAGCTTATCAGGGATGTGTTAAACTTAGAAAACATTTTCTGGAAAACATTGAACACTCAATGTGTTAATGTGAAGTCCAAGAAAAAAGAAACTGAAATATACTGTTCAAATATAATGACTGGTAAAGGTGGTTGACTGCCATTTTTATCCAGCAATTGATTGGTGACACACACACTCCTGTATGTTATTGTCTATCATAGTGGTATATACCCCTAATACATACTGCCTGATCACATCACACACATTATGCCCATAATAGTTTAGTTCTTTCTTGCAGCTCATTTCCCTCCTCAACTTCATAATAACTTTCTTTGCTTTCTATACTGGTGTATGCTCTGCTAGGAGAATACAGATGCCACAAGTGACTTTGCAGGGTCCCTGTTATGGACTCACTATCTTCAAATATTTTTCCGAGAAGTGCAAAATTTCCATTGAGTTTCCATTTGCTTTAGTGTGATTTCAACACTATTATCACTATGGGAAATTGGGCCTTACATTCCTTTGCACCAATCTCTATGTTCTCTCTGGTACTTTCAAATAAGATTGCATAAAACGTCAATGGTTCCTGCAGTGATAATGGAGCAATATGTGACAGTGGCATAATTCTAGTGTATGCTGCAAGTATCTGAGCATTATGAAGCATTTCAAAGTAAGTATCTTTGACACTGTTTTTCTTGTCTACAATAAATAAAGTGGGAGAGAGAGATTGTTTTCTGTTTCCATCCCAAGCCTCAGGAGCCAAGTTCTTATGTCCATTCCAAGAAGACATGGCAGTCACCACTCATAAATGCACTACTTTTCTTCTGTGATCCCCCAAGGAGAAGAGCTGTCACTGATGACTCGTTCTCGCAGAAACTGTGAATGTAATAGATACCTAAACCCAAGTTATGTGAGGTACAACTGACAGAAATATTGAATAAAGGCACATACTGATGGCTCTCTTACAACTGGCTTAGATCTACAGATTGTCATTTGGATGTGTGCAAAATACTTTCAAACATACAGTATTGGTTGTTCACTGTAGATGGAATCTCTTCCTATTTCCTGTGTTTCGTTTTTATGCTAAGTGTCCTAGACCTGCCTTTTACTGCCTTCATATATGAAAGTCAGTTTAGATGAAACCCAGAAACAGTTGAAGGCAAGACTGATCTATCCTGTGAGATTGGCACCAATCATTAGTGTAGTGTAAATGACAATGGCAAAAAGCAAGACTCCTCTGCAACATGAGCAGGGAAGACAAAAGATGGCTCCACATCCCAAACTGGGTGCAGACATTTCCAACTTTTTATATATCATATTCTATATAGATTTAGCTAGGCAGTAAGTTTTTCCTGATGTTACCACTAATATCCAAATTATTATTTTTTTTGCCTTCTAGTCATAGAATTGTAGAATGCCTTGAGTTGGAAGGGACCTTATTGATATCTGCTCCAGCCTCCCTGCCATAAGTAGGGATGCCTCACAATACTCATGGCTGCTTAAGGCCTCTTCCAACCTGGCCTTGAATACCTGCAGGGAGGAGACACCCACAACCTCCCTGGGCAACCTATTCCAGAGTCTCATCACCCTTATATTGAAGAACTTGTTCTTAAAATCCAGTCTAAACCTACTTTCCCTCTGCCTCAAATTATACCCCCTGATGAAAAGTCCCTCTCCAACCTTTCTGTAGGCTCCCTTCAGCTATTAGAAGGATTCTATGATTTCCTCCCCCCCGCACCTGCCTTTCAGTCCCTATGTTCTTTCCTAATTGTAATACATTTTGTTTTGAAAAAAGATGAAATGCAGTTGATGGAAGGTATTGCTTTCTGTGTTTGACTGACATTATGTGATAAGGTCAGTGATATTTATAAATGTTGCAGGTGAATGCCCAGCACATTCACATCTAAGGGAGAACATGTCTTGCTCCTGCACTGATGGTATTCTAGATTATTCTGAGAACTTGGGCATGATCAAATCTGATGTGTATCTGGAGAGGCAATATTCTTGGACCATTGCATTCACAGGTGAATAGTACTTTTTAATACAATAAAAAACTTTGACATTTCTCAAATATCTCACTGTGTAGAGATTGCTGACACTGAACAGGCAACAGTGGTTTCCACCCTTAGGTTGGCTCTTTTTCTTCAGTGACAGAGAGATGCAGCTTCTTTCTAACATTGCTTATTTTATTTTGACATAACAGATTTAACTATGACTGTAGCTGCTTTCCACAAAGTGACTAGAATCATGGAATGTTTAAATCTTGTACTGTTGTGGAATAAATGTGCACAATTCAACCTTTGGATTGCTTTGCATCATGGAGGAATGCACCTTTGTAGACCTTTCAGAAATGTTTATGAAGCTTTAGAGAGCAATGTCATTTTATCTGGCACTTAGATTTCTATCATTCCTTTCTATTATTAGAGTTCCTTTTTATTATTTACTGCAATATATAACATGGAAGACAACCTTCACTGTTTTGTTTTATTCTTTGTCCTGTTGCTTTATTAAATTTGAATTTGATGCTGCAGGAAGAATGAAGATGTGTAAACTGAGTTATTAATCATGCACATATCTTTCTTCCACATGTGATTATTTAAACACTTGGTTTTCTCCTTCTGTTATCCTTATTTGAAAATAAAATTGTGTTTTTCTTTTTTATGCTTGAGAATTTGGACTGTAGAAGAGACAAAAGTCTGTAGCTTGTTTCATTTTGGAGAAGCAGTGTCACAGAAAGGAGCAGAATGTTTGTTAGCTGAAATTATGCTTACTTTTGCTAAAGAATTTATGTGGAGGACTTCTCCAAGATGTGTTACCACTGTTTCTACTAAAAGTGACTCAGAATTCTCTTCTGGGTGACTATTGCGACCGTGGAGCATAAAGACTGGGAAATTAATAAAGTAAACAAAAAAAAGACCATAAATAGAGACCAAAACATCCTCATTTACTGTTAAAAATAAAGAGGGGAATGGTATTAAGGTACATAAATGAAACAAACTGGCACTTATCTATGGTGAAATCTATAAAATGTCTTCCATTGCTCAAGGGATCTTTTGATATAGCATTATTTTCTCTATCTTATGGATGACTTGACCACCTTTACTATGAATTTTTCATGATTTTCCTGACCCAGCAGCTCTTGCCTGTGGAGAGAGTAATACAGTATTGATTTGGGTGTTAGGTTTCTGCCTTTTTTGCCACAACAGGATTTTTGTAGCCTAGAAACCTCAATCCCTGATTACTCATTAGAGACTTGAACAACTTTTCTTAGATCTGGAATGTAAAAGAAGACTCACTTGGTTACTTTCGTCTTAGGCAGCCTTTGTAAGGGACTTTCAGCTCATCTTGATAATGAGTGGTGGTGGTGTTGTTAAGCTTTCCTGATTGAATGAGCACTACTAGGCCTTCAGATTGCAAAAATACTGTTGTCTGTTTGTCAGTTAGTGTGTTGGCAGCAGAATTATGTTGGTGATCGTACTTATTTAGATGCATACTACAAAAGAGTAGAATAAGTAGGGATCTGTCCTCCTGCATTCATCCTGCCATTGATGTCTTGGTGACTTATTTTCTGTGCCTTTTGGGCATATAAGAAAATTGAAAAAAGGCCATGATGTTGCTATTTCTCATTTAAACTGTGTGGAGTTTTCTTGGTGGTGTCTCTCCTTTTTTTTTTTTCAAATAAAAAAATCCATATCTTACATCCTCTGAAAACTTACTCTCAGCATTGCCATGGAAACAAGATTTTTAAAAGAGACTTAACTGAAATTTAGCAGCAGTTTTTATTTCTTTGTGATTCATACTTCATAAAAATGCAAATGTCACACTAATACATGTTTTACCTTAATATTTTATGCTACCAGTTAGCCTTAATTGGTCTAATGTTTTTCTTAATTAAATTTTGAGCTACTTTGAATGACTTTAAGATTCTAGTGTGGACTGATCAAGCTTTAAATTTTGACTGTGAGACACAGAATTTAAGATACTGTCATAGAGGAAAATCAATCATTTCAACCTGTAATCATAAGCACAACAAAAGATTTAAAAGATTTAAAATGTTCTTTTGTTCAGACTAGAAATTTCTTGGACTTTATAGTCACCGTTTCTACTGAACTGTCACGACAAAAAGCATTTTATCATTTGTGTTTCTTTTGTTTTTCACTTTATTCCCTCTAGATATATGCAATTGGTTAGAGGATAAAGAATACTGCCTTCCTAAACAAACCTTTTATTCATAATTCTCTTGACATGATTATCCAAAACTACAATGTGTGCATTGGTATATACACGCACACACGTATATGAGCATGTGTAAATAAACTACATCAACTCAACATTTTTTTATGTAGATAAAAAATGTGCAGCTATTGATAGTTAAAAAAATAAAAGATAACTGGAATTCTCTTCTGAGTGTGTATTTGGTCTGACCTCACATAACATACAGTCTTTTAAATACGTAAATTAAGACAGAGAAGATATTTCATTGGTCATCGAGTCATAAAATCATTTAGATTGGAAAAGAGCTAAGGTCATCGAATCCAACTATTAGACTAACGTGGACAAGTCCACCACTAAACCATGTCACTAAGCACCACATCTACATGTCTTCTAAATACTTCCAAGGATGGTCGTTCCACCACTTCCCTGGGCAATGTGTTCCAAGAGTTGACTACCCTTTTGGTGAAGAAATTTTTCCTAATGTCCAGTCTAAACCTTCCTGGGTGCAACTTTTCTCTTGTCTTCTATCACAGTATCACAGTATAAGCAAGGTTGGAAGAGACCTCAAAGATCATCAAGTCCAACCCATTACCACAGACCTCGAGACTAGACCATGGCACCAAGTGCCACGTCCAAACGTGCCTTGAGATTTTTATACCCTTTATCTTACTCATGTAAGATTTGCTTTGTACTTGCAGACACGTACATGCTCACACCTTAATCTGATTGAAAAGGTCATGGATATATGTCAAATGCTGAAAAGAGTCTCAGATTTTATTTGAAGCATAATTTTATGCAAATGTTCAATGAGATTGAACAATATTGAATGTTTCCAGGAAAGTTATGGGTAAGAATTAAATTTTCCTATCAGACAACGATTGTGTGAATTTGACCAGTCAGTAGAGTCCATGGACAAATCTTTTATACATATTTATGGTGTTTAGTGCAAGTGAAATATAGGTATGTTTGTTGCTGCAATTGTCAATTATTTAAATACATGAACTTATTAAATAGATGTATCATTATTGCCTATACCACAGATGTATTTGAAAGCTTGGAAACATGTTGGTCAGGTTCCCAGGGCTACCCACTCAGATTTCAATGAGTGTGTATAAAAGCTTTCTTTTGTAAACATAGCCAATCCTGCAGTTTGAGCAGTGTGTTTGCCCATTTTGGCGTGCTCAGCTTATGTGCATCTTTCCGAAGATTAATGCTTGACATTCTGGATGTGTAGTACTTAAGAAACAACAAAATTCTTCAAAATACTATAACACTGAGAAGCATGCACACACATGTGTGCACTTACAGAAACAGTAGAGCAGAGTCAAAAAAATCATAGATAGAATGGTTCAGGTTGGAAAGGACCTCAAAGGTCATCCAGTTCCAACTTCCTGCCATAGACAGGGACACATCCTGCTAGAACAGGTCACTCAAGGCCTCGTCCAACCTGGCCTTGAACACCTCCAGAGAGGAAGCAGCCACAACCTGTGCCAGTGTCTCTCACCACCCTTACTCTAAAGAACTTCTTCCTAACATCCATTTTAAGTCTCCCCTCTGCCAGTTCAAACCCACTACTCCTCCTGTCATTACAAGACCTTGTAAATAGTCCCTCTCTAGCCCTCTTGTAGGCTCCCTTCACATACTGGAAGGTTATTCCAAGATCTCCTGGAAGCCTTGTCTTCTCCAGGCTGCAGAGCCCCAACTCTCATAGCCTGTCCTCATAGCAGAGCTGCTGCAGCCCTCTGAGCATCTTCGTGGCCCTCCTCTGGACCCACTCCAACAGTTCCATGTCCTTCTTGTGTTGGGGGTCCAGAACTGTACACAAATGTACATTTGTAAAGTAATCAGAACTGACTTCTATACTGAAGCAAACAAACATAATTAACAATGCCCTTCTCTACAGGTGCTGCTGCTAGTGTATCAATAACCCTACTTAACTGACACTATCCCTATTCTTATTACATGTACTGCGCCATTTGCAATGTTCAATTTTTCTTTCTTTAAGTAACTCTTATTTCTACCTCTTCCTGAAGCTAGGAAATATTTTTCCAGGTTAATGATATTCCTCTTTTACTTAAAGAAGATACATATCCACTATCTTTGTGTCGTTTTAAAGTATAATTGCTGTGAATGTGTTCAACAGTTTGACTTGGGTTCATCTTCCTGTGCTCTGTATTTGAGTGAATTACTTAGAAATTGGTGTTTGCCCATAAAAGAGAGACTGATGAGACTCAGTTCTTGATGTCAGAAATAAAACTGCATATGCCCATAACTATGTTTCACCTTCCTATTTACTCATTTGTGTGGAGATAAGCATTTAGTTAGTTGTAGGCAGTATCGTCTCTTAAATAATTTCATTTACACTTTGTTTTTCAAGCAGAGAGGAAAGGTAAAAGGGAAGTTAATGACTAGGTAATGGGTTCTTTCTGAAAGGCTGAGCATCACTTCTAATATTCAATTTGCAGAACACCAGGGTAGGAAAGAAGTCTGACTTTTTTTTGGTATTTGTACTTCATTTGGAAAAAAATTTCTAACACAGGAAATGATTTTGACTGCAGGTGCCAGGGTGTTATTCCTACATACACTTACCGTACACTGTAACAGCTCTGAGCAATGCAATATGTGAAGGTGTCTTCTGTCTGTATTGTACAATATATACTGCCTTAAAAGCAGCAGAGACTGGTGATGACTAACATTTTGTTTAACATAATCCATGTTAGAGCATCAAAATACCATGACTTTTGTCCTTAAATTTATGTAACCAGTAGAATTTTTTTTTTTTTGACTGCTAACTGCATGGAAAATGAAATGCAGTTCAACCAGCACATTGCTTATTGTAATTTTGCTTTTGCTGGAAATGTTTTTCTTGTCCCTTCAGAAACCCAGCATTATATTCATGATTTGGATAGGCTTATTGAGCAGTTGCTTTGTCTCTATGAGGGACTACTACCAAACAGCAAGATCAGGTTGGAGAATAATTTGGTGTTTCTCTACAGGAACGTTGTCTTGTTACTGAATCAAGAGAAAGCATATGTGGCAGTGTGCTAGGTTGGTATACACCAAAGGACAAAATGCTGAAAAGGAATGTGTCAATTAATTGGAAGCAGAATCAAATTAAGTAATGAACAAAAAAATATGGAACTGAAGATTTTGGTTATAAAAAGTTAATACTTGAAAAAGTAAGGCAAGTGGGACATAATAAGAAATTACTTAGTGGTCAGTGGTTTACACTGCCCCTTCCTGCCCCCTGTATTAAAAATGCAGAACTAACACAATGTTGGAGAGGAAGGGTTTCTCTTGTAGACAGTTGAATTTCTTATAATCACAAATTCCTAAATTTGGCCAGATAACTTTTAAATATTCCTTTAGCAAGCCTTTTTCAGATGTTAGTACTTTGAAAGTTAGAGGTCCTCTAATTTCCTAACTAAATGTATTTATACCACTTAATGCCATTTCTTACTTTATTAATGCTATTCTTAAGATTAATTGGCAATTCTACCTCCCTACTGTTCTTTCTCCTATGTATTTATGGCCAACAGTCATATCCATTTCCAGACTTCCTTTTCCCCTACAATAAAGTCTGGACTCTGAACCTTCTGTAAAGATATATGTCTTCTTTCCTGCTTATGGCACTTCCATTCATTATTTCTCATTTCTATTTGAGTTCCGCTTCCTTAATCATGCATGATAAGAAAGGTTTCAATTTTATATTTTTTTTTCAGTCCAAGTCTTTTGCATTTTTTTTTTTGCAAGCTTCTGATATTGTTTTACTTTTAAGTCAAAGATATTGAAGGTATTTTAAATATTTGAAGTGATAAAGTTCAAATATTCAGTAACGCTGACCTCGGTAATTATTTTCTGTAATTTCTCAGCATATGCCCCTTTGAGCTAGCAATGTTGTTTGCCAGTCTGTTTTCATGTATCTTTCTGTTTCATTCTGAATGAAAGTAATTCCTGATTACTTTCCTTAAGGTATTTTTTATGACCACTTTTCTGCAATACATCAGTGACAAAATAAATGTCTTTAATGGTATTGATTTCCTACTTCTGCTTCCATCAGTATTGTTATTCATACTTCCAATGTTTATTTATCACTTATACAATTATAGAATGGTAGGGTTGGAAGGGACCTCAAGGATCATCTAGTTCCAACCCCCTGCCATAGGCTGGGACACCTCCCACTAGTACAGGTCACTCAAGGCCTCGTCCAACCTGGCCTTGAACACCTCCAGGGAGGGAGCAGCCACAACCTCCCTGGGTAACTTCTTATATCCATATTTACATAATCTTCCAATGTGTTAAAACCTGATGCACCATAGTTTTAAATTATAGCTTTATTTGATCTCACAAAGCTAGCACCTCTAGAGGTCAGCTGGTGCCAGTTTCAATCTGAATACTATCTTTGAATGTCACAGTAACCGAACGTCCCAAGACTTTCCTCTTGGAATAATCTCTGATGTGTTGTCATCCTACTGGTGACTAAAATAATTCCATTTTATCTCACTTGTGCCTGCTTCAACATTTTCTTTCTCATCTAGCAGATTTTTCTGTAAGAACCTCTTTGCACAGTATACTCTCTTTCTTGCATCATACACGTGTTCTTAGTTTCAAATTATTTTAACTTTAAAAAAAAAGAAAGTAATTAATATATTTATACTTACTGCTACTTTTAAATGCTGTAGAAATTGAAGGACTTACCAGAATACTAAAACCAAGAAATGGCACACAAAAAAAAAAACCAAAACCAAAGATTGTATCTGAAAGTGAGTGATGTTATTTTGGGAGTACCCATGCAGTGATACAAGTCTGCTAGCTCAGGTTAGTGTGTACATAAAAGTACACACATACTTTTACATGTACATATAAAGTACATATATGTACATATAAAGTGTACATATAAAGTAGCAGCTGCAAATTTTCAGTTTCTTAAACTACCTTAGAGCACTAGAGTTGTACTTCAGGATTGAAATCTAGTGTGCAAGAAATTGTCTGTGCCAAACATGTACTTCACATCCATGAATATCAACTGTAATCTCAAAATCAGAAGGTGAAAATAAGAAAGTAATGTCCATAAATTGTGACCTCTTATTTTGCTTGGGTAAACCCTGAGCTGTAAAGCACTGTAAGACATAGAGCTGTAAAGCTGGTTGCCACAGAAGTGTTATTTCAGGTTTCAAGTTGTTAATAAGCAGGAATTTTATCAGTTATGGGAAAACTGTGGAATGTGTTTCTTTCTCCTAATATTGTTGTAGTTGACATTCTCTGCATAAAACTTTTGAACCAACATAGATGCTTTTTATGCATTACCAATCCTCAATCTTTCACTAAAATTCCTGAAAAGTCTCTCTTTTTTTCACGCTGTAGTGCAGTGCAATTCACTAACACCATTCTTTAGTATGATTTTACACCATGATTTTATTTGTGCAGAAAGGTGACCTGAGTACCTCATGGAAGGTTGAGCATGGCAATGTTACAACTGCCAGCGTTTCCCATTTAGTGGTTAACAGATTGTTATGGATTAATAAGGAGAACATTGACAGTCAAAGGTGGATATCATAGCAGAAGAATGAATAGAAAATATACAGAGATCATAGAATCATAGAATGGTAAAGTTGGAAGGGACCTTAGGGATCATCTAGTTCCAACCCCCTGCCATAGGCAGGGACATGTCCCACTAGTACAGGTTACTCAAGATACTAAAGTGTTTGTGTAGCTGATATATTAGTGAAAAGTTATATAATAATATGAAAATCAAAGCACAAAAAGAGTGAGATGCTACAGTCTGAGACTGGTATTTCTGTGTACTCTGCAACTGTGAAGGCTATATGACCTCAACACTTTTAGTCCAAAAAGATAATTTAAATAGCTTTAAAAGATAGATGCTATGTGAACACATACGTTGCTTTCCAAGGATACAATACAGTGTTTAATGTGGTCCAGAATATTTGGCTTTCACCTGTGCCCTATTAAAAAAGAAATATATACATTTTAATATAAATATAACTATTATTTCTACCTTAAAGGGAGTTCAATAGTAATAACCAAAGATCTACATAACACATAGGGTTTTTTGGTTTTTTTTTATTTTTTTTTTTCATTCCTTCACAGCTAATGAAAATTACCATCTCTCATTATGGCCAAATGTACCTAACATTCAGTATCTTATATCACTAAGAAATGTTTTGTTTCTGGTGTCATACATCCTTTTCCCTCCAGGACCAAAACTCAGTTAATGATAGTGTTTCCTGGTGTATTGATGATTATCTAGCCAGGTGGGGTTTCTTTACAAGTATTTTTATTTTTAAGTGAAGCCAGTGGCAAAGGTCAGAAATTTGACAATTCTGTGCTGCTAAAGAAAATGTTAATTATTTTAGCTGCAAGCTCAGTGGTGGTGTGGTGAAAAATAGGTGTTCTGCAGTACTGAATTGTACTGATAATTTGAAATGTACATTTTTTTTAATAGTTCCTTTAATGCAATATTTATTTAATGATTGAAATGTAAAAAAAATATATTCTGCAACAGCAATAGTGTGAATTTTCTCAAATTGACAACATTTTCATAATTTTAGCCTACAGCATCTCTGTGTATGTAATAGATTCTCTGTAAGGATTACAGAATTTCAACTTAGAAGAAAGGAAATTTTCAGGAAGGTTTTATTGCAGGCTATCATTTCTTCAGGAGGAAGATTTTTATAATTTCTGAATAGGTGAATTTTCAGATCAAAGGATTTAATAAAAATTTAGACCAATGAAATTTAATGTTGGAGTTAAACATATAGACAAAAATCTGATGTTCACAATGCAGGAAAGGTAAGGGAAGCACTAACCCAGGCAGTAGCATTTTAATAGTAATTGTTAGATAATGATGGTGGGATACTCCCTGTGGGATGGGCAGCTGGGAATTGAGAATGACAGGGAATGCAGGAGAAGATCTCATTGATGAGCAGGGCAGGCCTGGGGATGTTAGCCAGCTCTAGCCAAGTGAAAAATTATTACCACGCAAGTCCATCAGGGCAAGCTAATGACAAGCCAGAAAATGAAGATCCTGGGTCAGGGTCCAGGTCAGAGAGCCATGTGGCCAGGCACAGATGCAGATGATATGTACACCAGATGAAGGACAAAGTTGAGAGTCTGAACTTACATGCAGCCCCTGAGCAGAGTGGGCCAGGTGCCTGCATCTTGCAGCTTGTTCCTCAACAGGATGAAGATTCCATTGCAGCACCACAACAGGTCTGGCCCTGCCTGTGGGCAGCTGAAACATTTTGCAGGAACAAAAAGGTGCATTGTGGACCCTGACACTATGATTTTACTCTTAAGTTGGGATGAATTTCAGAAAAAGTAGTGGATAAACAGCAATACTTTTTTTAAAACTCTTTTCTCCTGTGACTTCATTCAACTTTGAAAAGAACATTCAGAATCTTAATGTTGAGGACTGAGTAGTTTGGAATAATTGTAATTTTTATTCTTTCTAATGCTGAAGGATTTTTACTCTTATGTACTATGGGGCCTTATACTATTAGAAAAAATGAAATTAGCTCCCTCATTGGGGAAATAAGGAAATGAATTCCATCATTTAAAAACAGCTGACATAATTCTTTCTCCTTTAAATCAGCTGGAAGTGGAAAAAAGTAGTGTTTTAGTAAAACTGTTTTCAGAATCTTTAGGAAGATATAATTAAATCCAGAAGTGATTGCTACTTGGGTATGGCAGATTTACTGGCAATTGATAAATATATTTGTAGAAATAAAAAACCTAAACCACAACACTCTGCCCCCCACAAAGACCCCAGCTATCAGGAGAGTACCAGATAAATATGAAAAAGCAAACCTTGTGAATGGAATAATAAAGAGTAAGAGAGCAATCTTGGTAAGCATCCTTGAAAGCTTTATTCTAAAATGAGACAAAATTTAAGAAGACAGGGCACGTATCAGTAAGGAAATGTGGATGGCTGTTGAGTCTTGAGAAGAGAAGGCTGGAGGGGATCTTGATGTCTATAATTATTTGAGGGGTAGGTGTCAAGATGAAGGTGCCAGTCCCTCTTTTTTTGGTGGTGCTTAGTGATAAGACAAGGAACAATGGGTACAAGCTGGAACAGAGGAGGTTGCACCTCCACATAAGGAGATACTTTACAATGAGGGTATTGGAGCTCATGAACAGGCTACCCAAAGAGGGTCTCTGGAGACTGTTGAAACCTGCCTGGATGCATGCCTGTGTGGTCTGCCCTAGGTGATCCTGCTTTGGAAAGGGACTAGATGATGTCTAGAGGTCCCTTCTAATCCCTAACATCCTGTGATTCTGTGATTTATACTCTTCATAAGGAACAAGTGTAGCTACAATTTAGTTCCTGTTGTAATAAGTAGCAGTCGAAGCAGCAAGAGTAACAACAGCAAAACTGCTAAAAATAAAACAATGCACTTGATTAGGTGTTTTCCTAATAGGAATTAGTTCTTTATGTTTTTGTATAGGTCTAAAACAATATATGTAATGTAGTACACAGAAATTCCAAGGTGAAAGGAGAAAACATTTACAGTTTGCAGTGGGTAAAATGTAAAAAGTTAAAATAATTTGCAGAGCGTAAAGTGAAAAATTACTGAGCATACACAAACAAAAAATAATTACAACCAAGATGAACTGCTCATTAAAGAACTGCCAGGTTTGGTGATAAGTCTAATTTTATTTGACAATTTTATAAATGATGTGGGGGAGGAATAGATCTTAAATTATATTCTTACATTGTACTAAATTGGAAAGTGCTGTATATTAATGAGGACAATAATACTTCAAAGGTGCTGAAAGATTTTAGGGATGTGAATGTAAAGTAATAATGTAATTTCAGTTTGGTTATAACATGGCAGTATAAAAATAGGAAGCTCTTAAAAGAAGGTTTAACCATAAAGAAAATGGTGGGCATATATTTGAAAACTGAAAAATGAAGACTTTAGAAACAAACACCAAGTGATGGTTTTGCTAACTGAAGCTGTAGATGACTTAAAAATGAGAGTTATATTACTTTCAAGATTGCATTCTTTCTGAAAAACTCTTCTTCCATTGTAATAAACAATATTTCCTGCAATGTAACAAAAAAAAAATCACTTTAATAGGTGTCATTGTCTTTTATGATGCAAATTGCAAAGGTATATATGATGTTACAGAGTTATTCTCCAGATTTGAGGGCTTTTTTATAGCTGCAAAACTCTTTTCCAAGATAGTGATACTATCTGTCTTTACTTCTATAGAGATTTGTTCCTTTTTTAACTTTAAAATGAGGAAGTCTACTGCAAGTAAATAATAAATAGGACATAACTATGCCTTTGAATTGTCTTTGCAGACTGCTGTCTGCGAAAAATAGACCTGTGCTTTATCCTTGCAAATACGTTAATGGACTAAGTGTTGGGGAGTGCAAGCTGACTTTGTTTAGGCACAATTTTAGATAATAATGCCTTCACGTGTGAACATTTCCAATTTTTCTTTTAGAAAGTTTAGAAAGAAGGGGCAGAGTACAGAATGCTGTTGTAAAAGTCCTGTAAGATTCTCGTAATAAGAAGTAGAGCAATTTTTAATATGAAGTGATTTGCGAAGCTTGTATTTCAGTCCTGTGTCACGTAAGTAATAATTTAAGAGGTATTTATTATTTAACAATAATTTTATCTAAAAGATTAACTGCCAAATTGCATGCTGCATTTCAATTTGCTCAATTAAAATTTAGTAGCACATTCTGCTTTTATTGAAGGAACACTTATATTATTGGCTTACTTCTTTTATTATTCCGAACATTTACTTCTTTCAGTGTATTACCTTACAAAGTGTTAATGTCTTATGGCTGTCTGTAATTGTCTTGTTGCATTTTGTTGGCTTTAAGTTCATCATATTTGCCACAGGCAGCCATTCAAGCAACATGTTATTCATGTGCCTGGTCTGTCTTTATGGGTAAGTTGAAGTATGGTGTCATTCCTATTTTCTCTTGCTTCTTTCAGGATATTTTAGGTTTCATTTTACATGGGTTCAGGGCACCAATTCGGTAGTTTCTTCAGTGGAGCATAGCTATCATCTGCTTCTGGTCTGTGTGGGTGTTTTCCTTGGTTGTTCTGTCATAATTGGATTGCACCAATGAAATTCCAACAATAATATGGGGATGGGAAATGTAGTCATGAAATATGAGGATCAGACTAGATAAAGGTATAGGATTGTAGAGAACTTAGTACGAACGAAGTAAGGTATGACAGCGTGAACTGTAAGATTTCATTTAATAACATGAAACACTCATTAGCTGCAAAACACAAAACATGAGAAATGGGTGAGTATATTGGCTGATCAGCTGTGATTGTCAGGCATCAATAAGACATGCTTATAGAAAAGATCTTGAGTATATTAAGTGAAGTACCTGGAGTACTGTGTGCAGTTCTGGAGCCCCCAGCACAGGAAGGACATTGAAGTGTTGGAGCAGGTCCAGAGGAGGGCCACGAAGATGCTCAGAGGGCTGGAGCAGCTCTGCTATGAGGACAGGCTGAGAGAGTTGGGGCTCTGCAGCCTGGAGAAGAGAAGGCTTCCAGGAGACCTTATAGTAGCCTTCCAGTATCTGAAGGGGACCTACAGAAAGGCTGGAGAGGGACTATTTACAAGGTCTTGCAATGACAGGACAAGGGGCAATGGGTTTAAATTGGAAGTGGGAGGATTTAGACTGGATGTTAGGAGGAAGTTCTTTCCAGTGAGGGTGATGAGGCACTGGAACAGGTTGCCCAGGGAGGTTGTGGCTGCTCCCTCCCTGGAGGTGTTCAAGGCCAGGTTGGATGAGGCCTTGAGTGACCTGTACTAGTGGGAGGGGTCCCTGCCTATGGCACGGGGTTGGAACTGGATGATCCTTGAGGTCCCTTCCAACCTTACCATTCTATGATTCTAAGACAACATTATTGTCATTTGAAAAGATTTCAGTGAGACCTGTTGTCTCCAGTGCACGTTACTGGTGTTAAAAATTAATTCAGAGAGGAACCAGAAGAGAAAAAGAAGGTTGCAATTACAGATAAATGCAAAGCCTATTTTGCAAGAAATGATCAATGCTTTCATTACCTAATGTCCATAAATTGTGAAGAAATTGTCCCAGTTGCTGAACAAGTTGTTTTAGTTACTAATTATCTTCACTAACAGAACATTCCTTATTTCTTCTGTGTATTTGTCTAGTTTCAGCTTCTAAGCAGTGGGTATCATTATGTCTTTTTTTTTTTTTCCTGTTCCACTAAGTAGCTGTTTATAACTCTTTGGCATTTTCTACAAAACTTCAGCCACACCATTCATTCTGTTTTAATAAAAGTAAAATTGCCTCAGGCTCTTTTAATTCCTTTATTCCTTGTTTGATTAGTAAAGAAAGATGGAAAATTTGCTAGTCTTACTATGCTGTCACAGTTCCAGAAATATTCCAGTCTCTGTGTAAGAACTGTGTCTGTATAGCTACAATTTTGACTTCTGAAAATAGAAATGCGTAATTGCTTTCATCTAGTTGGGCATTTTTTTACTGAGCCTCTAATCTTTGTGCAGAGAGCATACAGTGCCCTTACAACATCATAAAAAAAAATAAAAATCTTATAGTCTCAAAATTTTGGATTGTATTTATATTACATGACCTAAAATTTAAGGAAAGGCATTAAAATGTAATTATGCTACCATTTGCATATTAGATGTGTTTACAGATATCTATATTGTGTTTTCCACCAAATGGCACTAAAGTTATCATGGCTTAGTGAATTGGGATTTTAGAATTGCAGAGCTATTCATTCCAAAGCAGTTTTGTGTGCATCCTTTTATATTTTGGCTCATGTTGGTAAACCAGCAGATTATTCTTTGATTAGTAATGCCAGAAGGACTCCTGATGGAGATGCTATTCTCTGAAGGTACAGATAAAGTCAAGATTCTGTTCCCTGGGTGAACATTAAAGCTTCTGTGACTCTTTTCAAATATAATAGTATTGACTAAATATATTGACTAGATTGCATTTTGGGTTTTGTTTCCTCATCTTATGATTTCCTCCTGTCATTAAATAATACAGGTTGTATTTCATCTGCTAAACATATGCACTAGTAATGGTGGACTGCTACAGTTGTAATGCTAGGCTCAAAATGCATGTCAGTCAAACAGGCTTTGTATAAAACAATTGAAAATTTTCTGAGACTTAATTATGTTCCACAGTCTAGAGTTATATCTTACAACATTTTAGCCAGAAGTTAGCTTTGTCCAGAACAACAGATGATGAAACTTCCTTCCAACATGTTTGTAACAGTCTTCTGGTTACCTGTCTTTCCTGTCTGACTTCTTCTACTGTGCTACCACTCATGTCAACTTGACAGGACAAACATTTCCTACTTGAGAATTCCTTTGGTTCTGCTCCTTCACGTTATATAAACCTTATACATACAAAGTATCAAATTACAAAAAAATATTCTAAATACTCTAAAATATACCAAAAAAATTCTAAAAAATATGGAAAGAGGGGGAAAAGATGTTCTAATGAATCCAATACTCAAGAATCCCAAGGTTCTTCTATTATGTAGCTAAAGTGCACATGTGCTTATATAGGAGCTGAGAACTGCATCTTTTTCAATAGTCAATGTGTAGAACAAATAATCCAAGTGTAAAATATTTAATCTTCAAAACGGTTTTATTCTGTGTATTTAACTTCCTTAGCAACAACTTCTTTAAAATCCCAGTACACTCAATGGTAATTGTCACAGAATGTTCTCAATTGGTAGCAAAATGTGTGGAAAATTTCCCATGAAAAAGAATACCTCCCAAATGCCAGGTCTTTGCCACCACCAGAGACTCATTTCTAAGACTGGTAAAACTAAAATAATGAGAATCTCAGCATTAAATATTTGTGGATTGAGATACTTGATGTAAAAAGCACTGGCAGAAGAAGAGCTATTTTTGTTTGTTTATACACACCAGTTGTGAAAATGTTAACTGTAGATAGGCAGCTTAGAATATGAAACCAGTCTCTGTGTTTCAGGCACTTGGTGTAATTACTACTTCAATTAGAAACAGGCATACATAGGGAAATAGTCTTTTTTTTTTCTTTTTTTTTTGCTCCACTAAATGCATCCATCACAGAGGCAGAAAACTTTTCCATTAGTTGGCAGAAATAGGGATGTTCTTTTCTGTTTAGGTTGGTATCTGTTAGAAGAAACCAAATAATGTTCAGTCACAGACATAAAACCAGTACCAGGCTATCTAACATTCACAAGAAAGGAAATGTGTCCCTGCCCCTGGCAGAGGGGTTGGAACTAGATGATCCTTGTGGTCCCTTCCAACCCTAACTGATTCTATGATTCTAAATTCTGTAGTACAGAAGCTCATGAGGGCTCCTCCCCTTCCCCCCACCTCCCTCTAATTTTAATCTGTTTCCATTTTGTCCTGTTTACATGGATGTCTAGTTTCCAAAATAACTTTAAACAATCAGCAAAGGAGAAGGGGAGCAATGTATGTATTGCCTATCTTTGTCTGTCTTCTGCCTGCCAAGAAGTCTTAAGGCTATGTAAATTATCCTTCTCTCGCATGTATAACTGATTTTGCTTGTTCATCCTTAAATGATAGAAAAATCTTAAATTGCTGAAAATTCCATCCTTCTGCATATACCAGAATAAAATGTGTGAGAAACATTTTAAAGACCTCGACCCATCTAGATAAGAAAAGAAATCTTTTAGATGAATAATATGATTGGACGAGGCCTTGAGTGACCTGTACTAGTGGGAGGTGTCCCTGCCTATGACAGAGGGTTGGAACTAGATGATCCTTGAGGTCCCTTCCAATCTTATCATTCTATGATTCTATGAGTGATTTCTTTATCTTTATGAAGAGAGTGATTTCAAAAGTGGCATTCCAACATGTCAAAGGAGACCTGTGGATCAAGGCTCAGGGAAGCTCCTTTTCACAGTATCACAGTATAGCAAGGTTGGAAGAGACCTCAAAGATCATCAAGTCCAACCCACTACCACAGACCTCAAGACTAGACCATGGCACACTGTGAACACAGAAGAGAAAACACAATAACTTAAGTGGTTACACTTTACTTGATCCTGTAAGATATAAGAAATTATTCAGTTTTTTATAATAATTGCAAGGAAAGCTTTTTAAAATTCAGGGTCATGATTAGATAGTATCTTCTCTTCAGTAAAATGAGCCAACACAGTAGGTTGCTTCTGAGAATGCTGGCTTGTTTATAACTTGAATTATAACCTCTCATTTTTAACCCCAGACTGGCTATTCTGACTTCATCAGCCACAGTAATGCAGAAATTACTGAGAAGGAATTCCATATTGAGGACAACCAACCCCAATCTTAAGCATGGCAGAAGAAAAAAATTGTGAAAAATCAAAATCAGTGACCCTAGCAGATATTTTTCTCACTTTGCTTGAAGGTAAAAAAGACAACCAAACAAACAAAATCTTCAAATTGCTTTCAATATTTAACTGACAAGATAGTCAGAAGAATGAAGATGGTACATACTTACCAAGGTTAAATTGCAAAAGGAAAAATAGAATGAAAAAGTGTTTCTCTAACTAGTTCTGAGATTCCCTGGAAATGAGAAACCTTTAGCTTTGAGGATGTCCTTAATACTCGCCAGGCAGAGCAAGGGTTAGTTTTCAGTACAAACTTTGGGAAGGTGTTCTTCTGTGAAGATTTATGTGTATGCATTAGAAGTAGTCCCACTGAGGTCATTGTAAGAGGGTAGTAAGACTCTGCATAGTCTGTAGAGTTAATGAAATATATAACCTGATGCTTTACTTACATAAGCACTAAATACATGTAAGGAAGAAATAAGGTGGTGCAGTGCAACAGAGTTGTATAGTTTATAGCTGATTACTCATACTTGTACCTTTCTAAAAGTCTTTTGCTTTTCTTTACCATTTTTCTTTTGAATAATCCTTTTTGTTTGCTCTTCTCTGTTTACAGTTCAATCTAATTAATTTTCACTTATCTTCCCTTAAGCGCTTCTGAGCTGTCTTCTACCTTTTCCCTCTTTGACCTGGTCTAACAACTGTGTCCTAGCCTATTTCCCAGCTAAGTGAGGCTCAAGGGTATTTGAATTCAATTTGAGACCGTCTCTACTCCAACAATGGTGCTGCTACAGTAATGCCATTAGGTATCTAAGATACTGTGTAAGGCAACAGAACCTGGCAATAAATGTTATTTCTTTCCTGAACAAAGTAAATTTCACATTGTTATAATTGATGCTCAAGGAAAGCATTCTGTTATTTGTAGATTCCAAGTGCTGTGTCATATGCTGAAAAATGCTCATTTGAGTTCTTGTTCAAAATTGATTCTCTGTAAGGGAATAAACTTTTTTTTTTAAATTTAATTTTTTTTATCATTCATTTAAACTTGACACATCTTAGTGAATGCTGAAGCACTAGGGATGGCATTTTTTCATTATCTAGGCTCTTACTAGACATTGAAGAGGATAGATTCTCCACAGCAAGCTGTAAAAGCAATGTGTTTAACAAATGAGTCTTAGTGTTAGAGTGCTTTTTAAAGTTTTTCTTAATTAAGAGGTAGATGGTATAACTTTACTCTTTATACAAAACAAGTCTGAAGCTGTGTGAAATCCAGCAGAAAGTGTGATATAAATTCAACAGCAAAATCTGTACAGTTTTAAAAGGAACATTTTATAACTTGCATAGTTAGAGAAGAAATAGTGTATGCCATATATTCTTGATTTAGCAGGGCTTTTGTCTCTGTTACTAATGTTATAATTAACAAAATATGGAAGTAAAATATAGATGAGATTATATCTGATACAATGCTGATTTGAAAGCTGTCCAGAGAGTGATTCTTCGTGGTTCACAGCCAAAATTGGGAACTCTGTGGCATTCTGTTCCTCATTAGGGTTTGGTGACGCAATTAAGTTTCTGTCTGATGATGCCATTCGATGTAAAATTACCAAGAGACAAAACTAGAATTAAAAATGATCTTACACTGGGAGAGGGCAAGCAACATCCTGGAGCATATAAGCATAGCCTACAACACATGTAGAGTACTTTTTTAGCTCTTCACGGCACAAGTAATCTTGATTTACATCTTGATTACCTCCTTTACCTTTTCATTACCTAGGGGAAATTAAATAGTTTGCATTAAAATTGGCTTGCATATAGAACAATGTAAAATATTCACAATGAAATATGTACAAACAGGATAGTGCAATGATACTTTGCATTCAAATTAGCATAGTTTCACATAGTCCTGTTGACAAATGATAATAGGGATTAGTCTATAAACCTTAATTCACATGTGGAAATCTGATTTGCGAAAGCAGGCAAGTAAAACTACTCAAAGTTCCAGAATTAGGATAAGTTTGGAAGCAGTGCTGCTAAACTGTGCATACTAGAGCTCACTCAGCTATGAATTTAAGCTTAGACTTAGCTAAGTCTGGCCAGCATCAGTGTGAGTCTGCTTGTGTTGAAAATGATGAGCATGCTTTACTAACAGCCAAAATATATGTTTCATCCCAGCTGAACTCTGTCCTATTTGACCAAAGACTTCATTTGCCCTTTTCTGAAACTGAATGATCATGATGTATGATGAAGATTTGAGATAATCAAAGCATATGAATATCTTGAAAAAAAATTATGCTAGGCATATGAGGCCCAAAGTTGGGAATACATAAATTCTGTGCTCAGATTCCTTCTTTACTCTGTATCCAGGGCTACCCATATATCTTCAGTTCCATGGGTGATAAAAGGGAGACATTAACACATGCTGTACATTCTCTCAGTATATATGCATGTGAAGTAGCACATGTATCAGATATTGCTATTAATTTTTGTTACCTTATGTTACTGTTTCTTAACAATTACTTATTATGAACAAATAATGTGACCCACCCTTATTTTTAGTAGCCTTTCAGTATCTGAAGGGGGCCTACGGGAAGGCTGGGGAGGGACTATTGACAAGGTCTTGCAATGACAGGACAAGGGACAGTGGGTTTGAACTGGCAGAGGGGAGATTTAGACTGGATGTCAGAAGTTCTTTACAGGGAGGGTGGTGAGACACTGGAACAGGTTGCCCAGGGGGTTGTGGCTGCTCCCTCCCTGGCGATGTTCAAGGCCAGGCTGGATGAGGCCTTGAGTGACCTGTACTAGTGGGAGGTGTCCCTGCCTATGGCAGGGGGTTGGAACTAGATGATCCTTGAGGTCCCTTCCAACCTTACCATTCTATGATTCTGGGATTCAAATAACCACCCTCAATTTAGAAGTTAGTGCTGTTTCTTTCTAATAAGGGTTGAGATAATAAATATAATGATGTAATATACTGAACTTCTGTGGGGGTTTTTTTGGGGTTTTTTTTTTTAATTTTTGTTTTTGTTTTTTTTTTAAATATAGCAACTAAATGAAGGTTGGACGAAGAAATATTTGTGTTTGTTGCCTATAACATGAAAATAACAAAACAGTGTGTAAAATCCTTATGACTGTGGGCATCTGCATGAAGCCTGTTGGCAGCAAGATGTAGTTTCAGTACATATATGCATATCTATCTACTTAAATGGCTCTTAATGC
Organism: Ramphastos sulfuratus; assembly: GCA_013399055.1. NCBI lineage: Eukaryota > Metazoa > Chordata > Aves > Piciformes > Ramphastidae > Ramphastos > Ramphastos sulfuratus. The sequence continues at coordinate 62,631 of WBNM01014025.1, forward strand.
CAAGGCATTACAAATGAGACTCTCAGTGCAGTAGCTGAGTACATCAGCAGTATCAGGCAGATCAAGGATATTGGGACAAAGTTATTAATGGACAAGTATTATTTAAGAGCTGACATAACTGAGTTTTCTTTCAGTGTTAAGTAAACATGATGTATTATTTTTAGCTGTCACTAAAAATTAATCAAATATGGGGAATACTGTTTCTTTGGTGAATAAGTTGCTATTACTTAGAATTGTGGTTTTTTTAATGTCTTTTGGGGGCCTCTTTGCCAAAATGAAGTGTTCTACTTATTTGAAAGTCAGTAAGAAATGTGTTTATGCACTGAGAGTAAAATCTGTGCCCCTGCTTTTAGTTTCTTGTGCCTATTTAATTTTTTCTTTCTCTTGGTTTTCAGGACTCGCCCCCTTTCAACCAGTTCTTCTAGATTCAACCCCCTTCTTTTGTCTCTCATCTTTCTCCCCCTTCTTTCTCTTTGCTGTAAATCTTTTTAGTTCTCCTTTACTTTTTTCCCACTGCCACCAGGTTATATAGGTTTTTAAACTGCAGTAGCATGAAATCTAATTGCTTTCTATTTAAAAGAAGAGGGGGGAAAAAGAGGAAAAATTCCAAACTAAATCCACTAGCCTTGAAATAATTTTGTGAAAAACACAAGCTGTTATGTGTTTACCCATACAATAACAGACATACTTTCATTATGGATGATGCTTAATTCTCAAGGCTGTTCTTGAACTGTTTTTGTGAACTGGATTTTTATCTTTACATTTTTTTTCCCCTTTAAAAATGGGATTATTTTTTTTTTCCTCAGTCCATGAGATTGGAAGTACTAAACTACACTTGTCCTTGATTCAGTTTGCTGCTTCTTCATGGTCCAAATTGCCCTTCATGCAGAGCTGAGCTTGTAATATGTACTCTAGATGCTGAGTAAATGCTTTCAGTGGCTGTCCCTGGCTTACTTACTCAGCCAGTCTGAGTCACCTTCAAAACATCAGGATTATGTGTATATACACTGTAATAAATAACCACCTGCACTGAGGTAATGCAAATTGAATTTGTTGAAATATGGTCTATTATATTAAAATTTATGTTTCCATTATAATTTTCATTGTATGAAACAAATTTGTCCTGTATAAAATTACTGGAAAATAAGAACTATCCATATACAGGAAAGCTTATCATTTATTTGGAACTAGTTAATAATAGATTCTTAGCATGCACATATCTTCTAAGTGCCTATTCTGCATCCTCTTAAAGATGCATAGCTGGATTTTCATTCTTAAAACAGGTCAAAGAACTTAATCCTAATGTACTTGTGTATATATCCTAAATATAGACCATTAGAGAGTGGGTTTATTTCTGTACTTGAACCAGTTATTTTATAAATGTCACCAGATTAAAAATAGACCTGAACCATATTCATTAAAGAGATTTCAAGACAAAATTCATATGTAGAGGTATTTCAGTTCAGAACTGCTACAAATGGTGATCCAGCAAGGAGGACAGTGAGATAGTGAGAATAGGAGGACTTTGTAACACATGGTTCTGCAGCTGACACACCTCCACTGCTTTTAGTGAAATGAAACAAGTCACTTAATGACCTGTATAACAAACAGTTATTTTCCTGAATGAAAGAAATAAACATTCAAGAAGAAAATTTGAAATCAATTGATAAATATCCAGGCACTAAATTAGCTTTATTTTATGCTAATTCAGCTTTATTGAACTCACATCTTCATCCATAAAAGCTGCTGTTGAAAGTAATATCCAGTATATCTCAATAAGCAATATGTTAACCTTTCATCTAAGTTGGCTAGCAGATTGAAGCAAAATAGATGAACTATCAAAGAAAGGGAAACAAAAATCTAAGAACAAAAAGAGAAGTTAAAACTAGTTTTGGTTTGGCTGCTCATTTTAAAAAAATATCAGTAGAATGGACAAAGTAATCTTAAATCATGAGCATTCCTAACTCTGGTAGTGCAGATGTGTATTTGGTTTTTAACTGGTGGAACTAGTCACGAGTGGGAGAGTTTAAAAACTCTTTGGATCAACAGTAGGCCATCCCTAGTGCTGGATAGGGTAGCCTGCTTAGTCTTAACCAGAGAAGCAGTGTACTTGAAGAAAATGAAATCCTATTCCAGCAGGCAAATGGAAATCTTAGCAGTTTATTCTGGTCAATATTTCAACATGAATTAAATAAATGAAATGCAACAATGGTTTATTGGCATATGCTGTGTCATAAGGTTATTACTAACGGAAAGTAGTTTTTAATAAAAACCATGTAATGACAAGCAAAATTAATAATCTTGTTTTTATAATCTGGAGTGGTTAGCTGAAGAGGCTAGAAAGAGTTCTTTTTCCCCCCCTTTTTAATGCATATTTTGTGTTCTACATTATTTTTTTTACCCTCTCCTTTAACACTCAGCTAGGCTGATGTTGAAGGTGCTTGATTGTTCTGCTTTGCTCATGTAGTCCATGTTCAAGGGGTCACCAGACTTAGGGGCAAGAAGTAGTATCTCCTGGAGCTGTGTTGGCAAGGGTGGCGGTTTATTCTTTGTTTTCCTCTTTCTAACTTTTGTGTAGTTACTGTAATGAACTTACTAATATAATTTTGGCATTTTCACCTGTTCCTGTTAGAGACCTGATGGACCTTTGAGGTGTTTTTTTTTCTTTTTCTTTTCTTTTTTTTTTTCTTCCCTTGTGGCTTGTTTCAGTTTGTGGTCTTTTGAATGTAAACTATAGGTCTTAAGATTTCTACCAGGTGTGAAGAAGTGTTTTGAGACCCATATGATGTTCTGAGTGGTTAATCTATTTATTTTGCTTTGTACATCTGTGGCTGACAACGAGTGAAGTAAATTGGAATCAATGATCTGAACGTTTCTATAACTTTGGTAGCATTTTTATACTAAATTAGAATTCAAATCACATTTGATTAGTTAATAAAATGTATTCTTCTGGCAACATGAAATATAAAATCTAGGACTAAAGGTAATGGTCACTTATATTTTCAGTCTTGAAGTTGTGATTTCTTATAGTAGCCTTCCAATATCAGAAGGGGGCCTACAGGAAGGCTGAGGAGGGACTATCGACAAGATCTTGCAATAACAGGACGAGGGGCAATGGGTTTAAACTGGCAGAGGGGAGATTTAGACTGGATGTTAGGAGGAAGTTCTTTAGAGTGAGGGTGGTGAGGCACTGGAAGAGGTTGCCCAGGGAGGTTGTGGCTGCTCCCTCTCTGGAGGTGTTCAAGGCCAGGTTGGACAAGGCCTTGACTGACCTGTACTAATGGGAGGTGTCCCTGCCTGTGGCAAGGGGTTGGAACTAGATGACCCTTGAGGTCCCTTCCAACCTTACCATTCTATGATTTTTAATCTTTTGGGATAGGACACCGTTCAGATTTGAACTCTCCTTTTCTCCCCTTATATATTTCATGAGTTAATCAGTTAAATACTGAGATACTATTTTTTTTAATTAATTGGTCTTGGCTTGATTTAAATCTAAGAAATTATGTGGCATTTTATCACATGTAAAAGCAAAACAAGAAAGACAATCTTTGAAATTACAACAACATATGTAACAGATGCGTATTATAGAGTATTTAAACCTGACTTCTTTTTTTTGTCATATACAGCCTAGTAGCTGTACTAAGTATTTTAGTACTACAGTATTGGATGTGCTAAAAATATACTATAAATCATACAAAATGGGTGATGTTTCGGAGTCACTGTGGCTTTTGATACCTTCACTCTTGAATCCCAAATTTTGTTTCAGGCTTTTTCTGGTGTAATCTGTGTGTGACATTAACATTTCTTTTCTCCTTCACTCCCTAATAGAAATTGTGACTATCATGAATGGAAGGACCATATGCTGCTTTGAAAAGGCAGCAGGGACCATGGAGACAGTTTATAAATGATCTGAGTAAGAAATGAACAGAGACCAATTAAGCTAGTTAGGAGGCCGAAGGTTTTGGAAAGCGAGGATACTAAATTTGGTTCCCTTCAAAATTGCTAGAGGATAGAATTAAAAATTAGCACAATTTTTCTCCTGTCTTTTCGCCTGATAATTCTTCACTTGCCACAGTGACACAAAGTATGGTTTGTTTTTCCTTTTGATTGTGGGACAGAGATGTAAGACTGAAGTTGCTGCATGTCAGTGAAATTACCAGGATGGGACTAGTGGCCTCTCACAATATGGCTTTTGTCACTGAGGAAAGTCTGTGCACTAAATAATGCATGCACAATTACCACGTTAATCAGGCTGGTCAAAACAGGTGATCCAGTGAATAACTTTGTGCCCACTGCCATTTATTGCTATTCACTCATGTATCTGCTGTAACTATTCATTTAACACCACAGGTGTGCTAAGTTCTTTGCAGATGATGTGGAGATGAAGGTTTCTTCCATAGAGAGTTTAAATTCTAAGTATCCAGAATATAGCTTGGAAAGTAATAACCTGCTTTATTTTCCTGCATTTTATTTTTTGGTTTTTTTTTTTTTTTTTTTTTAAGTCATACTTGATTTAATTTCTTGATCTTTAATTAGCTTTTGAGAGTTGTTTTGGGAATCTGTTTTAGGCTTTTCCGAGTCTCTGGAAAGTATCCAATTAGTGAGAGGATGTAGCCAAGGAAGGTTTTCCAGGTGTAAAGGGTGTAATAAAAAAGAATCAGAGAAGAGAGCAAAGGGACAATTTGAATACAAAAACCAGGCAGATGAAGACACAAATGGCTTATATAGTGACTCATTTCTTTTGTAAATGCCAAAAAGAAATAGTTAATTCAGTATTCTACCTGTATTAATTATATACAGAAATAAAAATGGCAAAGTTATAATGCTGACTTAAAGGCAAAGGGAAAAATCCTATTTACACTTGAGAAGACATTTAATTTTATATAGAGAAAACTCCAGGAATGGAAAAAAAAGAAAAGTTTCTCCTGGGGAACACCCAAGTTCTTTTAGAGAATCTTAAAGGTTCAATCATAAGAAATGTATTTAAACAGTTTTGTACAGGTTTTATTTAAAAAGAAGTGAAGTTTCGATTCCACATGCAACTGCCTCAAACTTCTTACTGCTTTGTGTGAGGAGGGCTTTTAAAATAATTGACTGCTTTAGTGCTTGCAGTCATGAAATTAATCCGTGGTTCTCTTTTCTTCTCCTGTAAAACTGTTTTGTTTCTTTTCCTCCTCTATACAGATCATGAAACAATGTGGCAAGGGCTAAGCTGCCCATATAGCCATTCAGGACTACTAATATTGTCTTATTGTTTCCTTGTTCTTTTCCATGTGTCTGCCTCTATCTGTTGCCTTCTGTCTTGTACGTAATGTTAAAATGTCCTTTGACCAACACCATTTATTCCTCCTGGTTTTAAACATTACCCAGGGGAAAAAAAAAGAAAAGAAAAAAGGAAAAGAAAAAA
>WBNM01014025.1:68077-79646 GCA_013399055.1 Ramphastos sulfuratus
GGGGGGGAAGGGAAAAAAGAAAAGAAAAAAAAAAGAAAGAGATGCTGCTCAAGGTTTGAAACTCCCAGACATTAGGATAATAGCAGCAATACTCAACAATAGTAAAATAATGTGAAGAAGGTAGATTTCTACTTAAATGAAATAACACAAGATGATGTATCTGAAGTATACTGCATATCTAAGTATCTCAAAACACTTCACAGATTATAGTGATTCATTGTAATTGCATCATGGTATTGCCATTATATTGTAGTCATGTTATTGTTTCCGTAATAAACATTTATCTTAGGAATGTTTGTGCACACCGCATAATTAGCTCTAGGATAAAGAGTGCTGAACATGAGGTGTGATTCATTAGGAGGATAATAGAATTTGATTTTTAAATTCTGTCAATTTATTTTAACTGTTACTTGTTGCAAGTGAAAGGAAACACTGAAGTTTTGTTAATTGCAAAACTCTGGAATGGAACAAGCTTAAGTAATGATTGAAAGCTGGAAGGTATTGAAATATTTATACAGTTAGATATTGTTGAGTTTTTAATTTCCTGGCACTGTAAAATGTGATTAGCAAGTCTAGATCTGCTGTACTTATAATTTCAATGGGACCTTCTCATATATAGCCTTAACTAAGAAAGCACTTAATAATTAAAAAAAAAAAAACCCAAAAAAACCCCAAACCAAAAAAACCCTAGAATAACAATTTAAGCCAATATCATCTTGGCTCAATCTTACATTTAGTATAACTCCAAAAGTGTTTCTAAAGTTAAAAATAATTCCATTCTGCTACTAAGATGCCAATCATAAAAAAGGAAGCTGAAAATCTGTTTAAAAAAAAAAAAAAATCACCGTAACTTGAAGCAAATATACTGTGTTGTAAACTAATCAGTTATTCTATACAACTTTTCCCTTCTGAGGTTTGTCTGTAGTGATCTAACTGTAGTGTAATTAACTTGATTACAAGAAAAAATATTGTTATACAAGCTCCATGTTTATGTAGCACTGAGTTATGCTTTGAGGACAGTACCCATGGCTTCTGAGACCTGGGGTGTCATTCACTCCGTATAAGTATGATATCTAAAACTAAAATAGGCAAAAGTCCACAAATCCCCCACAAAGAAAAGGAAGGTAGAAGTAAATGAAAACTGTTTGGTGTTCTTTGCTCCCAGCACCTGAAAACTTAAGAAAGCATCACATAGACATAATGTGAGTCTTGGGATGCTGTACAGGCATACAGTTTAAAAACTTTGGTTTCCAGACTGAAGACTAAATAATATTCAAACATTAATCTCAGAAAAAGATGACCAGGATGAAGATAAAGATCCAGTTTCAGACCTCAGTGCCTAAGGGTCTGTGCTAACTTTTAAGTAGCCTGTGGAGCCAAGGATGTCCTGACAGCTGATGGGGAGAGTTGTATGTCTAAGGACAAGAATTCAGTAGGAAGTGGGTTACAGGTCACCCAGGATATCAGCAGAACTGGCATACATCACTGAACAAAATGTAACCATTTTGGGAGGAGCTACTAGAATTCACAAGTAAACAGCCAGGACAGTGGTCCTGCTTAACCAGTACTGGAGAAAGCTGCTCTTGCTGTAGGGAAAAAAGTGGATTTGCATCTGTTCAGGCTTGAATCAAAACTGAACTCAGACACTTGCTGAATATCTAGCAAGTTATTATGCAGGTATTATCTTCTCAGTGTTCAATAGTTTAAAATCAAGGTCCTTGTAACAAAGGCTTGGTCCTCCAACTGCATGCTGTAAGGCAAGTCACCTGGAAGTGTTAGGTTTCTGATTCATACTCTCATTGAATGTGATTTCATAGAAAAAAGTTACACATGTTCAAGTTTTAATCTTAGGCAAAGCAAGAGAGTTAATATTTAAGATAGTTTGATAAGGAAAAAAATGGTAAGAGTAAAACTTAAGTTCAAGGTAAGGTTATTTTGAAGATTTTCTCATATCATTAATGGGGTTCATGTGGGTGAATTGTGTACAAATTATGAAATCCCAAGAGAGTTAATTAGATAGTCTTAGTACAACCACACGATCCAGCCTGATAAATTCTGAGAAATGTTTAAATGATGATATAGTTATATATTATAAAAGATTTCTATAACTCTAATATGTAAATACACCAATATATACTAATTGCTAATTGATATGCTAATTATATATATATATATGTAGCATTTACATTAGTGTGCACTAGGGAGAAAATTTTTGTAGGTGGTGATTCACAACTGAGATTCATTTCTTTGGCCTAAACAAAATACAACACTTGTAACAAGTACATTTCTAGATTGCAGTATGCACAGCAAAAGTGCTAGCTTTTGTTTATGAAGACTTTTAAGGACAGAAGGGTTCTACAGGGAATGCAAGAAAATGACCTAGTTACTTTTAACATCTACAAAAGGCATCAAATCACAGCCAGCTATTTGCAAAGAAAAGTTCTTTTCAGAATTAACATCTATCAGCAACAACAGCTTCCTGCACTGCTTTTAGTCATTATAGTATTTGTTTGCAGATTTTAAAACTGGTAGTCAAACCTGAGTACTTTAGCTTTATAGTAAAAATAACTATCAGTTTTTTACTGGTTATTATAGGTTAGTCACATTAGTACTGAATAAACAGTAGAAATCTGATCAGAAAGTGATCTATCCAAATAATTTCTGAGTGTAAGAATACCTTGTATTTAAGTTAGAACTTCCAATTTTTTTGAAGGGTGAGAGGATATATTCTTGAAAGTGATAAATGACTATTTGTTAGAGGCTTTATTTCTTAGTGGTTTTTTTTTTTTTATAGAATGACACATGGTCATAATGCCAACTGTTTTCTTTCTTCAATCTTTTCCATGTTATGTTCTCTAAGGACACCATTAAAGCAATTTAAACTCAAACTGCTACAGACTATCAGATCTCTAGTTTTAGGTTTTGGTTTTTGAAAGAGTTCTGCACTTCAGCCTAAGTTTTCATGTCTATGTAAGTGCTTATGTACCACAGGAATCATGGGTTTAGCTTTAAATGTCTTATACTTGTTCCAGGAATAGCAGTTTGTGATCAGTCTACTGATTTGAGGTCTTGGGCCTTTCTCTGACAACTCATATTGTTTCAGTAAAGTTTGCTACAGAGTCCAATGTACACAGTACCTAACTCTTCACAAGTCATTTAGAAATTATTTTGCTGTTAATGCAAATAGTAACTTAGTCTCAAAAGTATCTGCACTTATTTCAGCTGTCCCTCGTGCACTTTGGAAATGAAGGGACAGACTGAGTGCCAGATGAGTATTCTTTTGGTTCCTATGGTCCATGTAAATTGCATTTTCTATATCATTCTTGTCTTATTAAAACGGTCTCTTTCTATGGAGACAGAAGAAAATAAGGGGTAAAGATAGAGGAACACTATTGCATCAGCTAAAATAACTAGATATGATATAGAGAAATAAGAATGCCACAATTCCTATGAGATCATCTGTTATTTAAGTCTAAAGAAGGGTGGAAACAATGTAAAAAGTGGTATCTGAATCATCAGGTTGGCAAGGAATAGACATAATTGTTAATGACCCATATGTATTTTATCAAAAATCTCTCTAGGGAATCCAGGGTCAGAATAATATCTTAAGATGACCAAATTACATGCTTAAGTAAAGTGAAATCATTAAACAAATTTAAAGTGTTTGGGTTTTATATCAGACTGGAAAACTCTTTTGGCATGTTTGAAAATATGATTTCTGTGAAGCTGCAGGTATTGTTATATATTCCACAACAGTATTTGCACAAGTGATGACCAAGGGAAAATTGTTAGGTTTGAAATCATATTTTGCTTCTCTGGTGTTTGTATTTCATGAAGAAAATACCATCATCACTTTTTCCTCCTTTAAATATATCCTAATGTCTGACAGCAAAGAATAGCTTTCTTCACTAATAGACAATTTTAAAGTATTTAGATATATAGCATTGAACATTCTCCCAGGCACCCAGTGACAGAACAAGAGGACACAGTCTCAAACTGCACCAGGGGAAGTTTAGGATGGACATTAGGAAGAAATTCTTCACAGCCAGAGTGATTGGCATTGGAATGGGCTGCCCGGGGAGTTGGTGGCATCACCATCCCTGGAGGTGTTTAAGAGGAGGCTACATGAGGCACTTAGTGCCACGGTTTAGTTAATTAGAAGGATTAGGTGATAGATTGGACTTGATGATCTTAGAGGTCTTTTCCAAGCTGGTTAATTCTGTGATTATTATCACGTTTTGAAAGAAAACATAAAACACAGATGAAGATCAGTGAAGAACTAGGCAAGGAATAAATAATGGAAAGGATAAGTGTTCATGTCCATCTAGACAGGGCAAATTTAACACTGGAAGAAATACCTAGGTATAAAACCAGGGTTAAATCAGGTTACTTTATGAAGTGAGTATGAATATAAAACACGAAGGAGCTGAATGAATTGGAAATGCTCTAGAGAAGAGCCACAGGAATGAGTAAAATATTAGAAAACAAAGTTTTGATAATGAGCTTTTCAGTTCAGTAAATAAAAGTCTAAGTAGAATGGATGGAAATTGAAGCTGAGATTAATTCGGACTAAAAATTATTTATAACCGTTAGGTTAATTAGTGTTGGAATGATTTATTGTGGAGTGATTTGCTCTCCATCACTGGCAACTGGTGGCTGTTTTCACCCTAAAATATATACTCTAATTCAAAAAAATAATTAGCACATGCCTGTATTATACAAAAAGTTAGATTAGATGATCACAACGATCCCCTCAAGCCTTTAATCTATAAATTTATGAAATTCTCCAGCTGCTTTTGTTGTTCCGTTGTGCCAGGCCCCTGCTGTTGGCCACTGTACTTAAACATATTGCAGTATGGCTTCACTTCTGCATAGCTGCCAAACTGTGAATCTATTGCAGCATATATCTAGAGCTTATCTCTATTATAAACTCCTGATTAAAATGTTTTTCTTCCAGTAAAACAAAGAGGAAAAAAAAAAAAAAGCTTCTTTGAGGAAAGAAACTCATAATTAGATGTATTATCCAGCATTGTCAAGATGAAGTGATAGGCCTGGAGACTGTAAGAAGTCATTCACCAGACTCAGATGATGTGCCTTCCTGAGATAAAGTACATATATGAATAGAAAGCCTATTCTAGGCAAATGCCAAAAATAGAAATGTGTCATTGTATGAATAGAATGGAAATGAAGCTTGCAGGAGTATAAACTCTCAAAATGAAGATCATAGTAATATTTAATCAGTAGCAAGTAAGACGACATATTTATTGTGCTGGGCTCCTTCTCAAGAACTGTCTGTATGTTTCCATGAAACAGCTTGTATCAGCCCCTGTCTAGGGGGCTGAATTAGGTAGACAAAAAAAGAATTTATTTTCCTAAAGATTAAAATTTCAGGTTGTCTAGTATAATTTCTCTTTTTTTTTAAAGACTTCAGCAGTAACCTCACTACAGTGTGTGTGTGATATTACAATACCGTACCCATCTTATCCATACCTATATGGGCCCTTATCCTGATTCCAGAGGCCTTGTTCATCTTAGTCATTTATCTTGCTCTTCATCCTTGTAGCAATCCCTTTACAACCCACTTACAGTCTCTGCCTCCTCATCTGGATCATTGTCTTATTCTAAGGTTTAGTTACCATTTTTAAACCATTTTCATTAAATTCCCACCAACCTAATATCTATTATCTTCCTTCTGTCATGGTAGGCCACGACAGAATAAGCTTATACATGTCCTGGCTTGCCCAGACATGTTCCCCTGCTCCCCCTCCTTCTGCTCTGGGGAGAAGCAACCACGGGAAAGAGCACAAAGAACCTCGAGGCATTGAGTCTAAGGACTCTGGCCTACCCAGACTTGTTTTGCATCCTGTGGTGAACAAAGTACACAAGCTTAGCTTGTTCTTGCCTTGAGCAAGGCCTGTGTTCTGCCCTAAAAAGGGTAAAGCAAGCCTATGGCTTCACCTGATACAGTTGAGCTTGGCTAACTGCCATTCTGATTGGCTATTCTGTGTGCGAAGGCCCAAGTGCTGTGTCTCAGGCTGTATTGATAAGAGGAGATGAGCAGGTGTCACAGCCTGCTCTGCCCTTGTATCTGTGCTTGCTGCTTGCTACTGCTTTATTGCATCCTGAACTGCCTGGAAACTGCCTGCTTCTAGTTTACCAGGAACAGGCTCTAAATGCCTCCACGCGCTTGGCCTGCACAGCCAGCGTGACATTATGCTGAGACTGCTCATCACAAGACATCCTGCCTACACCTGAAAGCCTCCTGCCAAGATGAGAAGTCCTGGAGATACACAGATCATCCAGAGGAGATCAGGACACGGTCAGAGATTGTCTGCCTCGTTTCTCCAGCAGCCTGGGAAGAACCAGAAAACTCAGCGGCTGACAAGACAGTAACAGAATTCCCTGAAAGCATTTGGGTACTGTCTGANTCATTGATACCTCCATAACACCTTTCATGCAGTTCCTTCCCCCAACCTATAACATTATTCTCTATTGATAATAACTTTTGTCTGCCCTGATGGTTCCACTCCCCATCATGGGTTATGGCCTTTTGTATCTTGTTCATGGACTTCCAGTTAGGCATCACTGCTCAACCACAGCTAATCTCCTCACCTTATTCCCAGCCAATATCTGTCTTTCAGGTTATCATTCACTAGTTTCAGGTCCTAGTTGTACTGCTGCAGCTTCCAATCCCTTGCAATTCTTAGATTCTTGTCCTAAGTTACTGCTTCTGTGGTCAGGTTCAGTTGATGTTTTTTCTTGTTCAGCTTTTCAATCTTCTTTGCTGCCTCTACATAGAAGAGGGAGCATGGAAAAGACAAGATGAAAGTGTCTCTTTTTTCAAGCAATAGTGCTTGGATCTGGACACTTGCCGGGCCCAGAGAGTGTGGTCAATGGTGCCACATCCAGTTGGCAGCTGTCACCAGTGGTGTTCCCCAGGGATCAAGTGCTGGGCCTGGTCCTGTTCAGTATCTTTATTGATGATCTGGACCAGGGCATCGAGTCCAGCATCAGTAAGTTTGCAGATGACACCAAGTCAGGAGCAGTAGTGGATCTCTTGGNCAGGCAACCAGCAACAGAATGAGGGGACACAGTCTCAAGTTGTGCCAGAGGAGGTGTAGGTTGGATATTAGGAGGAAGTTCTTGCCAGAGAGAGTGATTGGCATTGGAATGGGCTGCCCAGGGAGGTGGTGGAGTCACCATCCCTGGAGGTGTTCAGGCAAAGCCTGGATGGGACACTTAGTACTATGGTCTGGTTGATTGGGTAGGGCTGGGTGCTAGGTTGGACTGGATGATCTTGGAGGTGTCTTGCAATCTAGCTGATTCTATGATTCACCATAGTCTTCTAGAATATCCTGGGGAGAAAGCCTTGTGCATGACTAGAGTATGATTTTGACTTTTCTCTTGTTCGATTCTATTTGAACTGTTATTTTTGTATCTGTGACTTGCCCAGTTTGTGGTAGCTTTTAATGGGCATAGCAAAAGATGCATCCCTTTGCTTCTCCTCCTCTTTCTCTGCCCTTGCCAACTTGCTGTACTAGGAAATATCAAAATATGTTAATTTTAGTTAGGCAATTGGAATAGGGAGTCAACACATTAAAAATAAAATGTTTGAATTTTTATAGTGTTGTGGGCAGCTCCAAAACTGATTGAAGAAAGAGAATTAGAATCAACAGCACTACCTGTTCTAGCAATGTATCAACAAATTTGTGCTACTAGAGAAATTTCTTTCTCATCTGTGAGGAAATAATTAAGTTATTCATATGAAAAAAAAATGTATTTTGGCTAAAAGCAGCTGCAGTAAGATACTGTGCACCTGGCAATGGTGGTTTGTTAATGCTTGCATTCAGAAATCAGATATACTTTCTGAAAATCCAGCAATTCTTTGCAAGAGCAGCCCTACTGCAGGAGGCTTTTCTGCCTTTTATTGCCAATCAGCCAAGGAATAAATCAGCCTCATTTGCACAGAGATGGAACTCTTCTTTCACAAGTCTTTTCATCTCTTTTACCTGAGTTCTGCTTTGCAGTTTTATTCATCAGAGTCTGTAGTATTTTACCATTAGTGGAAACAAAGTCCACTTACCTTGCATGGATCTTTTTTGTTAAATGTCCACTTAGGGATCTTTCGATGCGTAATCATTTCTGTGATATCTAAAAACACTTGGAGGACTTGCTTCCTATTACATTAAAAATTGTAATGGCTATACACATCAGCATGCAGATGAAGACATTTATGCAGTCAATTTTGACTTCTTTTGTGCCCTGACTCATAGTTTAATCTGAACCTGTGTTGTAAAGTTGACTTGAAAATGTACCAACCTAAGCATAAATTCACTCATCAGCACTTTACCGTAATGACTGATGATAATGGACAAGACTAATGATAATTTACTTGCCTGTCAAAAGGATTTTTCACCCCAGGCAAGTGGGCAAGTACAACTGTGCAACTTGCTACTTGCTTTTGTGGTTAAGTTGTGGTTAGTTATTTGTGAACTACTTCATTTTAAATGTTCTATGATAATTTTTGTCTTATTTTTAAACAACCTAAATTGCAACAATTGCTGCACTTGAAAATTGCTTTTCTCTGTAGTTGTTTGTATCTTTTGAATGAGAGCTCTTGGTTCAGTATTAATGTTCTACTGGACACGTTAAGAATATTTTTCAAGACTCTTCAAGTTGCTGGGAACATATCCATGGAAAATGGATAATTTTGTCTTTTTAACACCCCTCTGAGTATCAAATTTTGGAAAACCTCTATGTTTTTTTGGTTAGTCATTTAATACAACATGGTTCGACAGCCTTAAAACAAGAGAAAACTGTAGAACTTGTTGGCTGATATAGCTGATCTATTTGTAATGTCTGGAATGTATAGTATTTCCACTCTTATATTAGCACAAACTCACATTTTGAAAATTTGGCTCTGACTAATGCCACGTGGTGAAATTGTGATTTGTTACAGGCTCTCTGGCATTGAAATGATGAAAATGTTCTCATGCTTCCTTTCTACAAAGATTTCATTTTCACACAGTTTTATTTCATAACTAACTGTACTCTTAGATATGGATGGAATATCCATACTGGTCATTGGTGGTGACTGGACTGGAAATATCAGTTCTGACTGGGGCAATGCACCAGTCAAAGTCACTTGGGTCTTGTGATTAAGTGTCCTTGTTAATCTTAAAACTCATCTCACTTAAATGTTGCAGTTCAAAGTTTAGATTTCCAGTCTAGAGTAGCTGTCTAAGCACTTTCTGTACATCGCCTGCTCCCTACCCTCCCCCAAAGTCTCTCAGAAATGCAGTTCATCACATTTTGAAAACAATTTCTGAGAGGGAACAGGGTGATGGACAGGTCTGTAAAAGTGCCTGCCTCTCTCTGTTCCTCCACCCCTGTGCTTTTGATCATACCTCTCACCCTGGCTCTCCTTTCAGTCTCCAAGTTTTGCCAGTTTTTCGTATGGCATCTGTCACAGATGTTGTTACCTCTATACATGCTCCTAAAACTTTTATTCCATGTTCTTCCCAACTGAACTCCTGCAGTTTGAGTGTATGGAAGATGAAGGCTGAATTTAAGAACCCAAACTGCTGTGTTTAAACACTTTCTATGAGTTTATATGACCAAGAGCCACACTAAACCGAACCGTAATGGATCCACTGCTCTGTGGAGATTCCCATGTTGTCTGCCGCAGGAGAAACCACATTAATGTTCTGGTTTGGTTTCTGTCACTTTTTTCTATTTAATTCTAGTGAGGAGTTAAGCTCCTCTTCCCTGAGCCAATAGTGGAAAAGTCTGGCCACATCTTAGCCAATAAGAGCGTTCTTTTATTTATATGCTTGGTGTCAGAATCTGAACAACTTGGAAGGACTAAAATATCTCCTCAAACCCTCACGTACAAATCTTGCAAATAAAAATTCCCCAAAGTATGAATGCTACAGAAAGGACGTTAGTCATTTTGCTATTAAGTGCTGTGTGTATAAAGGACAGAAACCTGGCTTTCTGGAAGGACTAACATCTTCTTGACAGAAACAATTGACTGATTTTGTCTATTCCCTACTTTAATGGATGACACCTGTAAAAAAAAGGTAAATCTATTTTTAATGGGGTAGTCTGCCTAAATGACCCAATTTCAGGAAGAGTGCACTTTCATGAATATTTATTTAATATGAAAACACTAAAGTAAACTAGAAACTACATTCTATAAATAAAAACAGCCCAGAGGGTCAAACAGTGATAGACTGTATGATATGAAAGCTAATTTAGTATTGCTTTATGCACTACGTTAGCAAAACAGATCCTGGTGTGTAGCAGTTGCACAGTGGCAGGCAAGAAGTGTTTTGTTGCCTTAGCACAGGCAGCAGGCAGCTGCTGAGTACCAAGGAGTGGCTGCAGCAGACACCATGTTTTAAACATGGATTTTTATAGTTTGCTGTATAAAAAAAAAATAAAAAATCCACATTTCCTTTGTTCTTCTACATAATTCTCAGCAATAATTGTAAGTATGGGTTGACATTCCACTTCAGAAAATGTTTAGACAGAAGGTGCTTTTCAGAGGGCATGCAGAGTCCCTGGTTATCCTCAAGATTCTTATTAGTCAGTTTAATTCTATCAAGATATTCCTATTTAGTGCAGGCTCTCTTCTGTGGTGAAATAACAGGCAGAGGTGAAACTAATAGCATTGGACAGCATTTGAGGATATGCAATTATGATGTTCCACATACCTATACCTGTATTGACAAAATAACTGACATAGTGAACCTAGTCTTAATCATCTCCTGCCACAGTTGGGAGTTCTGTAGGGCTACTGTGTCATGTCTAAATTTTTGTAGACTGGACAACATCTGTGCAGTTTATTCCTAAATATATGATGCCAGTAGGATCTGAATGTGAAAGGATCTAGGAGCAGGCCACAAAGTAGTGTTATGGTATGCACTAGAATCAGCTGGAACAGGTTGCCCAGGGAGGTGGTGGCTGCTCCCTCCCTGGAGGTGTTCAAGGCCATGTTGGAGGAGGCCTTGAGTGACCTGTACTAGTGGGAGGTGTCCCTGCCTATGGCAGGGGGTTGGAACTGGATGATCCTTGAGGTCTCCTTCCAACCTTACCATTCTATGATTCTATGTACTTGTGTCTGTTTAGCTTACACAGAAAAGGAAGTAATCTAGACAATGAGAAGACCAGCACCAGAGCAGAGTGAAGAATCCTATTTGAATGCTTACAGCTTTTTCATATCAGTCTACAGAATAATTTAAAACAATTATTCCATCGTAAAACTACATTGTAGCCAAAAGGCTAGTGTGTCTCACCTGCTTAAAAGAATTACATTTATCAAAGTGATTCCTAACAAAGATTGCATTTTTTTTAATCTAAGTGTCAATATACCTCATAGGTGACCAGTTTTGAATTTGGTGCCTTATGCATTCAATCACACATAGTAAAGATTTCTTGCTCTTGTCTTTGAATGCAGTGATATACATCCATTTATGGATACTCAGCATTTGAGGGTAGGCAATATGTGATACCACATCTTCTTTTTATTTTTTAAAAATTTTTCTACTGTTTTTTTTTTTTTTTT
>WBNM01014025.1:79685-130258 GCA_013399055.1 Ramphastos sulfuratus
TTTTTTTTTTTTTTTATTTTAAAAATGCCAGTTTGAATGACAACACTTATAGGAAGTGTGTGAGAACTGCTTTCCTACACAGAGACAAGCTATAGCCAAACCATCTGGTTCCAGTGAGACAGTTACTTCTGAACCCACTACATTCTTGTAGGTTCTGTGTAGCTGACTGGCCTAGAAGCTTTTCCTCACAGAAAACCAAGGCAGTGCCAATTAGGTTATCACTGGTAACTTTCTGCATGCAAGCTAAAGCTCTCCTTGTGATCTGTGGGAACTCAGCAGCCGCTGGAGCCACTTCCTCATAGGAAACTGCTGAACAGATTCATTTTCTCCTCATGAAGTACCAATTTCTAGCTCAAGCTATTTTAGTAACTACATAAAGTAGCAAATCTCATAATTTTTGTGTTACCTTGAGGATGGAGAATATTTTACATGCTGCTGTTCTCCACATTTTTAAACTTGCAGGAGGTACAGGAAGAAGACTCAAACATTATAAGCACTGGAGAGGATGCATTATAGTGGGAGATTTAAATAACTCAATTGTTTATCTTATCAGAGGAAGATTGATAGGTAACATGATTACAGTGTGCAAGTAAATTCACAGTAGGAAAATACTGGGTATTTAAAAAGCTTGCTTTTTTTTTTTTATTATATTCCAGCACAGAAGCTTGATAGAAACCAATGCTGGAATCTTAAACCAGGTAAAACAAGTTGGAGTGAGGTTTAGTGGCAAGTGTCTGCTGGAACAAACTCTTAATTAAGGCTCCATGTCTTATGGTATCTTTGAAATATATGCTAGCTAGACCCACGTCGTTTTACTAGATAAGAAGTGGCATGGTAGGTTTAATGAACCATGAGCTCCAGGAAGTCAGCCTAAACATTTTACCAATACTTCTGGCCTTACCCTTTATGAAATCTGTGAAATGCCAAAATTCTCTTCTGTTGGAGACATACTGAGCCCACATGGTGCATTCACAAAAACACTTACACACATGCTGAACCTTGGTGGATTCCAAGATATCCAAACACAAAGGATAAAAAAAAATAAGAAAAACAAACAAAAAAATTATCTACCAGCACATTTAATACAATTTTTGAATGACATTTTACAGCAAAGGTTCTCCTGCTGAAGCTCACTGCTACTCTGCTCATTTCTTGCAGCTGGCCATTTACAGAGGGTCTTGTTTCTTTGTTTTCCCCTAGCAACACGCATTAAAAGACAGAATACTCTGACTCCACTGGAGTCAAAGGCAAAACTCCAACAAGTGCTGATGTGAATGAGATTTCACCCTAATATTTCACTAATATTTTTGTCTCGATATAGCCACACGTAATGCCTGTACTTCTCAACAGACTGTTAGCATTTGTAGGTTTGCCTTGGACTGAACAGTTGGGAATGACAAGAAGGGTAGATTAGGAGATTGTCTCTGTAAATACGAGATGGATTCCTACGAAAAAATGTTTTGGGATCTTGTTTTACTTATTGTCATCTTATTCTTCCAAGGTCGTGGTAGCACATGAAAAATGTAGGATCATGCAAGAATAAACTGTACATGGAAGAATCTGATGTCTCTATATACTATACAAATCTTAAAAAAAATCATCAAAATAAGAGAGTGACTCTTTCTTATTTCACCAATGTGTAACTTTTACCTAGATTGCTGCCAGTTTTTCATTTCCCCTTTCTGTCTTACATCCTAATCTCCCATTTTATAACACCGTCTCAGAGTGATTCATTTGTGACAGTCACAGAAGCATGCACTCCAACACCCACACGCAGGTAAATCTGCTGCGGTGATATATTTTAATTACAGATTTAGTCAGAAGTAATTAAGATTTTATGTCACAAGGATAGCGGAGAGTTTTAAAAATTCATGCGGTTTCAGTCCTTGTGAGTATGCAGTTTGTGACACAATGGCTTGCAAAACAGGAACGACCCCTTAGTGCTGTTAGATTAATTAATAGAAAGAGAATAAACTTAATGGAGCTAGAAAAGTGCAAAAAATTGTGTTTTTTCCACTGTATATCACACAGATGGAATGGTCGTCCTGGGATTGCGGCGAGGGACAGTAATTGCATTTTAATTACAGTGCTGATGGCTTCTGCTTCCTACCAGATGGAAGGCCCTTTTAAAATAGAGGCACAATAGCAAGCCTCTGCTTATTTTCTCTTCTGATGCTGGCTAACATAAAGTGACACAAGACAAAAGCTATTATGGTATGGTTTGATCAGAAAGACTTTATTCAGTGCTATAATACTTTCTGGTATGAAGAAAATCCATTCTCTGCCGATATTAAGAAGACTCGTCTTCTGTCTAGAAACTAAAATGAAAATATGCAGGGAACTACCTCCTATTTATATTAGTAACAATCTTAGTTAATCACATTGCTGCTAGGTTGATAATATTTATAGAAGGAAAGCTGCATAACTGGGACTTCCTTTGTTTGGGGTGCTTAACAAAGATGGTTTGCAGGATGGAACTACACAGAACAAGCTGTGGTATAGACTGAAGTTAACAGATGCAAAGTTTTCTCAATGATGTCCTTTATTTTGCAGATATTATTGGGAGTTAGCAAATATGAAAGTGCTGATTATTGAGAAACTGATGTTGTAGAGAAGGGTCAGATCTGTAAATAGTGTGAAAATTGCATTCAAAGCCATTAAATTGCATTAAGAAGCATACCTTTGTAGATGCACATACAGTATTCATAAGTGAATAAATGAATTATATTTAATAATACTTCACCTTTTTGTCATAGTTTAACTTCTTTATGTATTGGTTTTCTTCAGCAAGGTGCCCTTCCACTGTCATTGCATCTTTGAGACCACAGCCTCTGCTACTTTTTATTGTAAAGATTCATCTATATATATCCCTATCTCTATATCTATGAAAACCTTTGTCTGTGCTTTGAGTATTTAAAAAAAGGTGCAGGTAGCAATAAATAAATTTCTTTCGTAGTTTATATGTAACTAATTTATTAAGCTGTTTCTTTGTAATGCAGTGGGTACCAGGCTATAATAGTAATACTATTTAATACTTGTAATAATTAATAATAATTAGCATACTGTAGCACAGAAAGATATGACTTTTAATTCTGTGCTGCCAGAGCCTCATCTGCCTCCCATGCAGTTTCCAATTAACCCACTGGAGTCATCTCCATGTTGTCAGGGACAGACACTGTGTATGCTTGGGGAATGTGAAAAGGGAACTGGGGAAAGGTGTGAAAGAGCTGGAAGAAGGGTTCATGTTGTTCTCTCTCTGGCTCTTTGGAATTTGAATACTGGTAAGAGTGGAACATCTCCAGTTGGATTGTTCACGATAAAAATATACTTCTATAAACATTTATGCCACCAGTATTTTTGCAGGTCATTAATACATTCATCATTTTCTCCTGTAATAAAATTTTATCTAATTTATTCCTAGTACTGTCCAAAAGGTCAGTTTGAGTATTACATTAAATGTTCAAAAAAAAAAAAAAAGAATTAAAGAAAAGCAAGTGAAAGACCAGGTAAAATATTTAGTGCTTTACACATTTTGATCTTCATGAAATTGTAATCAGTTAATTTTTTGTAATCAGTTACAGTGAAAGGGCTTGAAAGGCAATTGAAAGGAGGTCTTAGAATTCTCAGTGATCTTGACAAAACTGCAGGAATGATTCGATACTGATAAGACCAAGGCATTTCTGGGAAGAAGAAAAAAATCTTGAGTACAAAATGTAAAGTCACTGGTTAGGGAGTTACACAATCTGAAAGGAGGAGGGCGACAGAGAAATGCAAGCTGAATTTATTGTAATTGAATGGCAAAATCAGGAGATATGTTTCTGAAATGTGTAACTAGGAGTGTTGTGTTTAAGACATGAGATTATTGCCATTCACCTCAGGCTGTGATCTTATAATGGATAACATCTCTCACTTGAGGCTTTACTTTGAGAAAGACACAGGTGACTTGAAGTTTTGGAGAAGAGTCTATAAATACAGTAATCAGTGATTCTTTGTATCTTCGTGGAACAGGATTTTACTCACAGCAAAAGATTTAAATTAGGTTGTAAAGGGTTTTTCTAACTACAGGGATAATTAGTGAATGAACAGACTGTCTAGGTCGTGAGGCCTATTTCATTAGGGACTTTAAAGACAGTCTCATAATCTAACGAAGGATATGTGGACAAGATGAAGTCACAGTGATGTGAGCGAATGGGGTAAATGTCTGTGAGGAGTACTTTTGGTCAATGTCAGTATACATTTTGCCAGTGTTTATTATTATCTCTTATGGTCCCATAATTACCTCTTGTGGTCCCTTACTGCTCTTCGTTCCTTATGGTTCTTGCTTATTTCATCTTGTGTTCCTTCTCTAATTACCTTTGTATTTTTAATTTCTGAAAAATATGAAACAACAGCAAAAACATGCTTCATGAGATGAAAAAAATATTTCTTATAGGAGATATGAAATATTTAGGGATTGAAAATGATGTTTACATTGGGAGCATGTGAAAGTGGTATAAAATATGAGCGCTGTGTTGGAGCGGCTTGCGAATACTTCGTTCTTCATGTTCAAGTCAGAAAAACATTGGTGTGTTGAGGAAGTGAAGAGAAAAACTAAAAATTTTTAAGGAGATAGCAAATAATTATTTTATATAACAGAGCGAAAGATATAAGGTCCTGGTGCAGCAAAGAAAAGGCTGAAAGTTATAAATAGCTGCACTGGCATAAGGGTTAGTGCATTGTTTGGTTAAATACTCCCCTGTGTAAGAATAGATTAAATAATATCTGAGATTAGGAAAGGCACATCATGATTCCCTGTAAATATTTAAAAAGTGGAAAAAAAAAAAAGCTAAGGGAAAGAATTTTGAGACAGTATAGGAAGCTATTAAAACTAATGGAGTGAAAGAAAATACTACCTTTGTGCACTATCAGAAAGTTAAAAATATACAATTACATTTGAAGATGAAGATTTGATGATGAGATCAATACACTTTAGAAGAGTTTTCCAAGAGTGGTGATGCATAAAAACATGAAGGTCATAGTATGAGGTCAGAACCATGTCCGTATCTAACAATCTCTTGTGGCCATCAGCACATGTTTATGTTAGAAAATAAAGAAGAACTTCTATAGTTTACACTACTTCACATTTAAAAGTCAGAATAGAATGCTTCATTGTAGTAGAGAAGACTACGATATAGATGGTTCCTCATTACTGCAATACCTATGCTTATTTTTACTTTTATTTGTATATAGATGCTGGGAAGACATCACATTGACCCCAGCTTCTCTGGAAACAGCAGGGAAAAGTATTTAAGTGGTAATTAAGGTTAGACTTATTACTAAACACAAACAACACTTACTATTAGTATGAGATGAAATCTAGACTAGTGCCTTACAGGAATAATTCAATAAAATGCATAGTAGTTATTATGTTGTTTCATGTGTACTTGAGGTTTATTGTGTTAATTACCAGGATCTGAAATGGCTAAGAACTTCCCAGTGTACAGCTCCTTATTTAAAGACATTTTTACAGGTGTATTATTTCTGGTCTTAAAATTGTAAAATTCTCTCACACAGTATGAGTAGGCTGGAGTATGAAGATGGCTTTAAACTTGGAAGAATTAATGTACAGTTCTTCATGTGAAATTTGCTGCTAACCATCACAACACTTGTTAAGTACTTTGTATGCTAAATATCTTATGTTCTTAGTATTTATTATTTTGTACTGAAATTGTTATGATATTCTGGCCTCCCAGATTTAAATTTAAAAAATTATTACATTTTCTTTTTTTGTGGTTTTTTTTTGTTTGTTTATTTCCTAAGATAGAATGCAATTGCAGAAGAAATATTAATATCCTAAAGGACTATGGCAACATTAACAGAGATGCAGCACATTTCTATTAAATACCTACTTAATTTTTACTTAATACCTAATTAAATTTTTCATGCTATGTTATGTTTCATATCATAAATAACAAGATTCATCTAGGTATCATGGTAATAGGTGCTATAGAAATTAGTCAAAAGAAACAAATATTTGACATGTGTATATCCATATTTAGGCAAACTGATGATTTCTGGCACTGGTATGAATTTCTACATTGTAGAGAAAGTTTGCCAGCAAGGAACAGAAGGAGTATTGACTTTTTAGTATAATGACATTTCTGTCAAATTAATTATAAACTTGGGAAATATTAGTCTAATTGAAATAATGCTGCTAAAAGAAAACTACAGTTAGTTTTTATTTTCCTGACAGTTTAATGGTTCAAAAAAACATGACAGAATTGAAATACAAGAGTAAGAGAGAAAATAAATGCTAGTATTATAATAATTCATATGAATATTGTTTACAAGTATTAAAACTCCATCTGAAAACTGTACAATTAATCTTTTACTAATATGAAAGCAATATAAATTATATGCACATGCACATATATGATACTTAATAATTTATTATCAAAACACATAGAGATCAGCTTCTATCACCTGTATCATATCTAACCATATCTATCATATCTAATCTACCATATTTCGAATGTTATCACCACACAGAGTAGATGGCAATAACCAAATTAAAATGGGATTCACTCTCCTGTCATGTTTGTATTTGCCAAAGAGTGTTCTGAAATAGATTGCATTGTTTAAATGCAATGGAATACTTAAAGATTGTAATGCCATTGCTCTTAAGGAACAATTAACTCCCCTCCATAGCAAAAAGACACTGTTTGCCAGGCTGTCAAGACCTAAGATCAGTTCATACTCAGCTGAACCATGCTAAACACAGGATAAAATCCAGAACCTGAGAGAAATCTGGGAAGTTAGGGGAGTTGCTCACTATGTGTTAAGCACAGGATTTTAGTGCAGAGTAGTATAAATTAACACTTCTGCTAAACCACAATGGACACACAGAGAATTGAAGGATTACTCTGTGGAAAGAAAATAGAGACAAGGAAGGCAGTGGCACGCATCATGTTTGCACTGTGTGAGGCTAACACTGAATGGGGATGTTGATGCTGTTTTATTTGCAGATGCAGAAGTGAAATTTGGTGCATCTGAGAAGTGTAACACTAAGTGCTCTTGACCCAACGGGGTTACCCTTGAGTATTCATGGCAACTTCTGCTTTATGTATAAGCATTTTCCTAGCGATCTGCTGGGAGAGTCTACACCAGCCCTTGTCACCTCGTTTTGTATTAACTGTCTAAGTAAAGGCTTCATACAGACTGGGAATGTTGTTTAGAGTAAGTTTAGCAAGTGGTTGATTCCTGAATCAGGTAGTTATGCATCCACCACATTTGGATGTCTAGAAGAACTGTTAACATCTGAATGAAACAGATGATCTACATTTTTATGTCTAATGCATTGCACAGTTTGCTGAAGATTTCTTGAGGGATAGAGTGAAATCTTTCTCCGCATCCTGAGGAAACTACAGAGTGCCTTAGTGACTGTCACTGCATTTTTGTTTTCATACTGGCCAGGTTATAGTTTTGTAAGCAGTCTAGCTTGTGCACTGTAGCACTCCATTTCAGGCTTAGCATTGCTCCTCTTGGTTTGTCTTCCTCCTCTTGGATTATCTTCCTTGTTAAACACCCACAGGAAAGCACAGTGGCCCAAGTTCAGCACAGAGGGACTTCCAAACATCGATCTTTCTCTTGCAGGAGAAAGGGGAGACAAATTTAATTTTAAATAGGGCACCTTTGAATGCATGAAAGAGGACACAAATTCAATTTTAAACAGCCATTGGATGTGGTAAGAACAGTTTATAGTTTTCTTGACAAGTGATCCAAAAGTGGGTTGAAGTGTCTTGATGTGTAAACAGTACTAGCAGGTCCTGACTAGTGCTCAAGACTGCTTTGGGCCTAAGAAACTGATTGTCTGACTCTTAAATACTAGGCTAGGCTTTCAATAGTGTAACTTGTGTTAAATTCAGGAGTTGAGATATCTAGAACTAAATTAATTTCACTGCAGGATCTGAATCTGACCATGTGAAAAAAATTGTGCCACTAGTGAAAATAGTGGTGGTAGTAGAAAATAATAGTAGTAGTAGTAGGTAGTAGAAAATAGTAGTAGCAACATATTGGCTTTTGTTAAATTTACAAGGAAAAATGGTGTTGATTTAGTATCTACAGATTTCTCTGGAGAGACAGGTAGTCTCAAAGGGCAAAATTTGCTTTTTCTGCCTGTTATTAGGTGATAATACAGAAGCAATTTGGGTCTGGTTGTTAATTGTACAATATTTTTAACCCCACTTTAAATTCTTTGCCACATTCCTATTAATATCATATCAGGCTCTTTTACAGCAGTGGCATGCTGTCATTGAGATCTGCACACACCCTTTAATGCAAGTCTTCTTGTTAATCTGTGCTTTCTAAAACTGTAGATATGCTTGATTATCTGTCCTTGTTCAGGAGTTAGCTTTCTGCAGGTTTTTCTAAACTGCACTTCTTACTCTGTGCTCCAAAAGATCTTTGTCTGTGTAAAAATGCAAAGTATATTAGAAGTGAAGGGGTTTAGTAGCAACTGATGCAGAGAACTGTATTCCACTAGTAATGACAGTATGAACTCCATGCTTATATCAAACACTTGTAGTATTGCTACAAAAGTATTATCAATTTCACAGTATCACCAAGGTTGGAAGAGACCTCAAAGATCATCAAGTCCAACCCACTACCACAGACCTCAAGACTAGACCATGGCACCAAGTGCCACGTCCAAACGTGCCTTGAACACCTCCAGGGACGGTGACTCCACCACCTCCCTGGGCAGCCCATTCCAGTGGGGAATGACTCTCTCAGTGAAGAACCTCCTCCTCACCTCGAGCCTAAACCTCCCCTGGCACAGCTTGAGACTGTGTCCTCTTGTTCTGGTGCTGGTTGCCTGAGAGAAGAAAGCAACCTCCTGCTGGCCACAACCACCCTTCAGGTAGTTGTAGACAGTAATAAGGTCTCCTCTGAGCCTCCTCTTCTGAAGGCTAAACAATCCCAGCTCCCTCAGCCTCTCCTCATAGGGCTTGTGCTCGAGGCCTCTCACCAGCCTCGTTGCCCTTCTCTGGACACGCTCAAGCACCTCAACGTCCTTCTTAAATTGAGGGGCCCAGAACTGGACACAGTACTCAAGGTGTGGCCTAACCAGTGCAGAGTACAGGGGGAGAATGACCTCCCTGCTCCTGCTGGCCACTTCCTGATGCAGGCCAGGATGCCATTGGCCTTCTTGGCCACCTGGGCACACTGCTGGCTCATGTTTAGGTGGGTGTCAATCAGCACCCCTAGATCCCTTTCTGTTTGGCTGCCCTCCAGCCACTCTGACCCCAGCCTGTAGCTCTGCATGGGGTTGTTGTGGCCAAAGT
This sequence comes from Ramphastos sulfuratus, assembly GCA_013399055.1. Lineage (NCBI taxonomy): Eukaryota > Metazoa > Chordata > Aves > Piciformes > Ramphastidae > Ramphastos > Ramphastos sulfuratus. The sequence continues at coordinate 89,006 of WBNM01014025.1, forward strand.
GCAGCCCCCAGCACTTGGATTTGTTGAACGCCATTGATTTTGCCATTGTCTGTGTAAAATGTACTAGTACTGTACTATGGCTACATGCTGTTTATTTTTATTATGTTTATCACATAGTAAAGATAGTGCAGGAGTTAGACAAAAATGTCTCTCTTTTCCAGAAATGTATTTATTTAGGTATTCATTTGCCAGTTCTCCATATGTTGATTCATCACTGAAGCAAGCAACTCTTGTGTAAAGGAGGCCTGCATAAATAATACTGTAAATACATAACAGACATTATCAGAGAGTAGCTAAATGAATGCTGCTTAAAAAGAACATTATAAACTACTTTGTATTAATTGCTAAAAGCAGTGATTCTGTTTGACAGAGTGCTGAAGTGATACTCAGAAGATAATATTCACTGGCTAGAGCAAATTTGCTTATCAGCCTGTCTCATTTTCCACATCTGTAGAATGGGAAAAATGTTATTGATTTTCTTTGTAAAGCAGTTTTGAAATTTAATGCTGAATAATGCCATATATAAGATATTTATAATCTACTGGACGCAGAAATACAAAACCAAAGTGGCACTTTGTGTCTGGAAACTATCTGAAGTAAGGATTTGCAAGCCTTCAAGAAAGTGCATTCCAGATTTATCACCTTTAAAGAGCACTGATAGAAATTTAGAGTGCTTAAAGTGGGGAATCAATAACAACAGGAACCATACAGCTGTGATATTCATGATAGGACACACAGAGGATTGCAGCTCTGTGCCAGTGCCCTGAACTGCTCTCAGTTTATTCTTTAGTCCAAACAAGAACTATTCCATTGTATAAATCATGTTTGGCTTCTGTACAGCTTCTGAGATTTTAAGTGTTGAGCATATTTTAATTTGATTTATGTATGGCAAAGAATTAAGGTGTGGACGTCTGTGTTGTAAAGGCAGTGGTTCTAGTACTCAGTTGAGAACTACAATACCTAAATGAAGTAAACTAAATGTAAACATAGGTAAAAACCACATCAGGAGATACTAATTCTCCTGACTTTGTTGTTTACTGTCAGTATGCTGATTCCTCATTACATCACATAGGGTGACTATAATCATGTGTGAATCCTCTTTGCCAGCATTTCAGGTATGATGTGTCATTCTCTTTTCCAACAGTCCTACATAGATTTAGCTCATAAAAAAGAGACAGTTCCTGAACAGAACATCACTTCCATCCCGCTCATTCCAGTGTCCTAGCACATTCAGTCAGAGTGGTTATTCAGAACATCCTCCACAGCACATCTCAATGAGCTTGATGAACACGGACAAAATAGACATTATGATTATGAAAGGCCATATAAGATTTCTTTCCCACCCACAACAGCTTCATTATGCTTTGACACTCCCTATTTGAGTTCTGTGCTTCCTTAGCTTCCTGAATCACTTTCTAGATCAATCTATCATCAACAATTTCTAGTATGATTGCCTGAAAATATGTTCATGTAGTTCAGCTTCTTGAAATGCAAAAATATGAGAAGTGTAAGTAAAATGAAGCCTGATTGAAGTTAGTCTGAAATCCAATTGTGCTAATTTAGGTAACACTCACCCTGCCCTTTTTTTAGAGTACATGCCTCCTTTAGTTTTTTTGTTTTGGTTGATTAATCACTTTTTTTTTTTAGATCTATTAATTCTAAGGGAATGTGTTTTTTTAAAAACAATTGATGCTTAAGAAAAATGGTCATCCCATGAGGGAATATTTATTACCATGAATGCTTATAGAGGACCTATTCAGCTGTGGTGAGTGTATAAGTGAAAAGAAGCCAAAAAATGTATTATGGTTATCATGATACAAATGGCAATTATTTAAAAAAAAAAATCACAGAGTCATTAAGGTTGGAAAAGACCATTAAGATGATCAAGTCCAACTGTCAACCCAACAATACCACGTCCACTAAACCATGTCTCAAAGTGCCACATCTATATCTTTTTTTGATCACAGTGACTCCACCACTACTCAGCCTATTCCAGTGCCTGACCACTATTTCAGCAAATAAATGTTTCCTATTATACAATCTAAACCTTCCCTAGCAGAACTATTTGGTACACATTCATCACAAGATATGTAAAAAGAGATGACAATTGTTTCTGTGAGGAGCATTCTGCAAGCTGGTTGGATAGGGGAATGGATCTTATCAGTGTGCATAAATATATGCTCAGAGGGTATAAAGATCTAATTTCTTCTCAGTGACACCCAGGGAAAGGACAAGAGGCTATGTGCATAAAGTGTAATGACATGAAAGTCCATTTAAAAATAAGAAAATACTTTGGGTTTTTTGATGGTGGGTTTTTTGTTGTTGTTGTGTTTTTTTCTTTTTTTAAAATTGTGTCTAAACCCTGTAACTGCTTACCCAGAGAAAGTACAGAGTGTCCATCTCTAGAGATGTTAAAAACTTGACTGACACAGTCTTGAAAAGCCTGCTTTAGTTCACAGTGCTTGAGCAAAGAGGTTGGATTAGACAACCTCCTGAAGTCTCTTCCAAACTGAACATTCTGAGATTCCATGAATATAAAAACAGTTACTTTGTTGCATCAAAAAAAAAAAAAAAAAAAAAGGGGCAGTATTTAAGCATTGCTAGGTAACAAATCCCTTAATCAAAGAAGATGGATTATTGTTCTTTTGTAAATGCTCACCCAGAATAAAAAGGACTGTTCTTACATAGGAATATTAACTGATGACCTCTACTTCCTTTATTGTAATTTGTGATAATATGGAAGAGTGTTAATGCATCTAAGCTAAAAAATGACCATGCGCTGTAAGAATGCTTTGCATACTTCTATATTTGAAAGTTTAAATTCTGTTGAAGATTTAATTTTGCTATGCCTACATGGAATTTGCATGAATATTCTGAAGTAAATAATAAATCTATTCTTCCTCTGCTCTTCAAAGCATGGATTCTTCTAGAATCATAGAATCAGTCAGGGTTGGAAGAGACCATAAGGATCATCCAGTTCCAACCTCCTTGCCATAGGCAGGGACACCTCACACTAGATCAGGCTGTCCAAAGCCTCATCCAGCCTGGCCTGAAACACATCCAGGAATGGGGCCTCAACCACCTCCCTGGGCAACCCCTTCCAGGCTCTCACCACTCTCATGCTGAAGAACTTCCTCCTCACGTTGAGTCTGAATCTTCCCACCTCCAGCTTTGCTCCATTCCCCTCAGTCCTATCACTACCTGATAGCCTAAAAAGTACCTCCCCAGCTTTTTTGTAGGCTCCCTTCAGATACTGGAATGCCACAATGAGGTCACCTTGGAGCCTTCTCTTCTCCAGACTGGACAATTCTTTCAGTCTGTCTTCATAGCAGAGGTGCTCCAGCCCTCTAAGCATCCTCCTGGCCCTTTTCCGGACATGCTCCACCATGTCCACATCCCTCTCGTAACAGGGGCTCCAGAACTGGATCACAGTATCACAGTATCACAGTATCACAGTATCACAGTATAGCAAGGTTGGAAGAGACCTCAAAGATCATCAAGTCCAACCCACTACCACAGACCTCCAGACTAGACCATGGCACCAAGTNCTTGCTGGCCATGCTTCTCCTGATGCATCCCAGGCTCTGGTTGCTTTCTGGGCTGCAAGTGCACACTGCTGGCTCATGTCAAGCTTCTTGTCCACCAGCACCCCCAAGTCCCTCTCCTCAGGGCTGCTCTCCAGCCAGTCCCTGCCCAGCCTGGATTTGTGCTTGGGATTACCTCAACCCAGCTGCAGGACCTTACCCTTGGTCTTGTTGAACCTCATGAGGTTGGCTTGTGCCCACCTCTCCAGCCTGTCCAGGTCCCTCTAGACGACATCCCTGCCCTCCAGTGAGTGCGTCTGCTGCACCACACAACTTGGTGTCATACATACTCTTCCTTAGCATGTTTTCTCTTCCTGGAAATGTTATTAGCATGTACAAAAATGTCCTAAGATCAGTAATCAAAATCAATTCTTTGATCAATTTATAACACAGATTATGTTAAAGCTCATGTACTGCTGCATTTCCAATAGTAAACATTTATAGCGATTATTTATGGTTTCCATACTGCATTTATCATTAGGTTCTCACAGACATGGAATAGTAAATGTAAAGTTCAAAAATTCATCCTGGGTTTTATTAGGAGGCATTCAAGGACCTTCAGCATTTTGACCATGTTGAAATACTCTGCCTGTTCTCTGTGTGGCTACTAAGATAAATGCCTTTTCTGTGATTCAAAAAGGCTTTAAATGTACTTGGCCTGTATGTGGATATTCTGCATGTGCTTGCTTATTGCACTACTGTAAACTGCTTTGTGTACTGTGCATAATTTTCAAAGCTCCTGATAAGTCCTAATGTTTTCATATCCCCTTCAATGAGGTTGAAATTGAGAGAAACAAGGACAGCAGTGAATGGTGAGAGTCTGGATTTAATCTTCCCTTTTTCATGTGGTAGTCCCTTGCTCTAAGTGTGGACCCAGGAAATGGGACTGGAACAGTTCTCCTAAGGGGAGATGCAAATTTCTTCTTCACATCTATATTTTTTTCTGATGCTTATTTCAGAATAAAGCAATGGAAGACAGACTGTTTGCTTAGTTCCTATTGATTGCAGGCATCTAACTTGCTTATTTTACTGATTTAAGAAATACGTGCACGATTAATAGAATTCTAGGAGATATTAATGGTTTTTAGTGCAGCTATTACTTAAAATTTATATGGTTTCTTACGGCCTTACAAATATTTTGGCACAGATTTCAGGGACATTTTGATCCTTGCCTCATTGAAATGAGTGGGAATTAGGAAGTCAGCAAGTCTTTGCAAAGCTAACCTTTGATCCTCAAAAGTTCTTGTTTGGTAGGATAAAATCAGTAAATAAAGTAAAACAGTTGGGTCTAAATGCTGCTTTTATTTACCTTATGTGCTGTGACCATGGAGGAATTTCATAATGGGGAAAACTTTACATCTTCTAGACCATAAAAAGTAAATGACCTGATGAAGATCATGCAGAAATATCCACTGCATAGTCACATTAGAAATGATAGAGTTCTGAGTCTTGTCCTTAAACCAGTAGGTCACATTGCCTCATTTAACTTATGAAGGTACTAGGGTTAATTAAATCAATTACTTGGCATCTCGGTCTGAAGGCTGAGAACAAGGATGTCTCAGCTGTGTCTGGAGACTCCATCACTGAATTGCCATAATTATCTTTTGCCATTTGCTTTTTTTGCTTTTCTAATAAGTTAACACTTCTACTCTCTTGGCAAATTTTGAACAGCAATACACCAATGATTTAGAATCTAAGTAGTATGTGCATGTCTGTGCCATTTTTTTGGTTATATGTAACACTTGTGGGCCATGCAAAGTGGTGTAGTGTTTACTGTTATCAAGGCACCAGTTGCTACTGATTATTACACAGTGAAGTACAATAATTTCCCTCTATACTTAGTTTAGGCACTGAAGCAGAGAACAAGGTAACATTTCTCTCAGAAGCTGGATATGCAGTTCACTAGGGGTAGTGGCCCAGAAGGAGAACTTTTATTTTTCAGAGGTCGTACCTATATGGTCACATTAACATCTGAGTTTGGGTTCTACTTCAGACTTGGGAAGGCTTTCCACAAATCTGAGAAGGTGAGCTAGGCTATATTTCTGCATGGTGCTGACAAAAGTCATCAGAGACTTCAACTGTTGCTTTTTGCTGTTTCAGATGTAGCCAGAAAGAGTTGAGTTTGTCGTTCAGACACAAGGCTATTTTTACAGGGCTAGCATCAAGAGTAATTATCTCTTTAATAGTAATTTAAGCAGTTGTATATGGACATCACTGAAAGACAGTAAGCATGGAACTTTACAATACTATAGAATCATAGAATGGTAAGGTTGGAAGTGACCTCAAGGATCATCTAGTTCCAACCCCCTGCCAAAGGCAGGGACACCTCCCACTAGTACAGGTTACTCAAGGCCTTGTCCAACCTGGCCTTGAACACCTCCAGGGAGGGAGCAGCCACATTATTTGTCACCATTTTTTTTTTACTGCTCAGCTGTACCCTGCAAGCCAGCAGAGAACCACAAGAGCTACTCTTTACAGAAAACAGAGAAAAATATTCAAGTAAATTTATTTCTTTGAAGCAAGGTGAGAGTGTAAGGAAGGAAACTTCCTGTTGCTTGGAGATGTAGAATGCATTGCATATCAAAGTATTACCATCTTTTTGAAAACAACTGAAAAAGAAGACTAATGTTGCAATATGAACTGCATTTATAAGTTACCTTGCCTGCAGTTTTAATTTAACTGTGTGATGGGACCACAGAATCGCACAGAGTCACAGAATAGTAGGGATTGGAAAGGACCTTCAAACATCATGGAGTTAACCCTCCTGCCAGAGCAGGTCACGCAGGAATGCATCAAGGTGGGTTTTGAAAGTCTCCAGAGAAGGAGACTTGACAGCTTCTCTGGATGGTGTGTTCCAGTGCTCTGTCACCCTCACAGTGAAAAAGTTTTTCCTTATGTTTACATGGAGTCTCCTATGCTTCAGCTTGCATCTGTTGCCCCTTATCCTGTCATTTGGGATCACTGAGCAGAGCCTGGCTCTGTCTTCCTGACTCTTACCCTTCACATATTTATAAACATTAACAAAGTCATGCCTCTGTCTCCCCTTCTCCAAGCTGAATAGAATGATCTCTCTCACCCTTTCCTCATATGGGAGATGTTCCACTCCCTTGTCATCTTTGTGGCTCTGTGCTGGACTCTTTCAAGCAGTTCCCTGTCCTTCTTGAACTGAGAGGCCCAGAAGTGCATGTGCTATTCCAGATGCAGCTGATAGTGCTTTTTTAACAGTTGCTTTTGAGATGAGTGTTCAAAAGGCTTAACAAAAGTGATGTAGTAGCCATTTACAAGGAGATAATATAAATGGAGGGTGGGAAAGGTAGAGGAGTAGAAATGTGGTGTTCTGCTTTTATAGCCCTTAGCCTGAGCTATTAGTGAAGTTTTTGAGACTGTAACTGATAAAAGGAAAAGATATGCAAAATGGAGGGAGGACAAATACTGGATACAGACTACACTTTTCTAAAGCTGTGAGGACTAATTATGGGCTGCCGTCGAGCTGGAGTGGTTGCTGTGCTGCGGGTTGTGCACGCGGTCTTCCTTGTGAGCATGCATTGTTGTACAGCCTTTAAATATGTAATCTCAACATTTTTTTCACATAGGAGATAAGAATTTAATGAGTAGTGATCCAGTATTTTGTTTTATCATCTTCAATGCATGGTCCCAAGCCACAATATATGCTGTTTGCTACACACTATTTAACTGCTGTGCTAAAGGCAGGATAATTAACTTCCTCGTGGGCTTCTCTGTAGTGCTCGTTGTGGAAAGATTGGAGTGTCTTACAACGTGAAATAAATTGCCACCTTAGTGCATGCTTGTTGAGGAGAGACCATTTCTGCTCTCAAGCATAGACAAATGTCAGGCATATTGTATATGCCCAGTTTGAAATATCTGAGACTTGCTTTGTTTAAGTACTCACCAGTATTCAATACTTTATTTGCTGTATAGTTCCCGTTTTCTTCAGTTGCAGCTGAGACTGTTCAGCCACTCTGCAACTCTCAAAGTGAAAAGATGATATAAATAGGGAACACCTGCAAGAATCTCCTGTTCAAGTTGCTTTCACTGTGTTTGATGTTTCTGGTAGAGAGAAGCTTTACATGTAGCTGTACTTTATCCATGTGGGGTGCGTGCACTCCTGCTATCGTGATTAGGCTTAGATGCAGTGATTTACGATGTCCTGAGGAGGCAAATGCTTGGAATTGATGGTGATCTTTACTAAGCTGGGGCAGGTGAGTAAAATTATGGAAGAACTTTCAAAACTGCTGAACTGCTTGACAAGGTAGAAGCCCAAGTAATTTTCAAAAGCCCACAAACTGCTACGAGTTTAGGTGCTTGCAGAAAATTGATTTCTATTTTATTCTACAATAAGATGATGAAATAATACCTATATTCTGACTGAAGGGCAAAAATTCTAATTTGGGAATTATCTGCATGTAATTTCTAACAACACCTCAAAATTTAGTTGAAAGCATTTAAAGAAACATAACCGAATTAAATTAATGCAATGTATCTGCCTTGTGAGCATTATCTAATGATATTTTGTTATCTGTTACATAACAAAATGAAATCCTTAAAGAAAGTCAATACTTTTTGAGACATAGAATCGTAGAATGGTAAGGTTGGAAGGAGACCTCAAGGATCATCTAGTTCCAACCCCCTGCCATAGGCAGGGACACCTCCCACTAGTACAGGTCACTCAAGGCCTCGTCCAACCTGGCCTTGAACACCTCCAGGGAGGGAGCAGCCACAACCTCCCTGGGCAACCTGTTCCAGTGTCTCACCACCCTCACTGGAAAGAACTTCCTCCTAACATCTAGTCTAAATCTTCCCTCTGCCAGTTTAAACCCATTGCCCCTTGTCCTGTCATTGTAAGACCTTATAAATAATCCCTCCCCAGCCTTCCTGTAGGCCCCCTTCAAATACTGGAAGGCTACTATAAGGTCTCCTCAAAGCCTTCTCTTCTCCAGCCTGAAGAGCTCCAACTCTCTCAGTCTGACATTATTTCTGATGCTAACACCATCAAAAGTTTTCAGTCTTATTTTTGTACCTGAAACATTAAAGTAAGTCTAAGAGAATACTACTTGTTTGACTCAGAAAAAGTAACTTTGCAACTTGTAATTGAGCATCTTCTGCCATTTTATACTCTGTGTTGAACATATTGCAAGCAAATGTGTACCTGCTGAAGTACTACAGGCCACTTTGGGTATAACAACACAGCAGAATTTAAAACTGGTTATTTCCTAAATTGCTGTGTGTAGTGTAGTGTATTACTATTGATTACTGCTAATGGCCTAATATAAAGAAAATATCTAAATTGCTTCTCAAAAGTGCAGAGAAGAAATGAAATATTTGAGGCAATATCATTTGTGAAGCTGAAGAGCATTTTTGTAATTAGTAATTCATATGATGCATAATATAAAAATGTACTTGCTTTTAATTCTCCTTCTGTAGTTCTTTTTTTTCCTTCTCTTTTCCAGATTTCATATGCTTATCATTGCTTTTAAATACTTCTATTTGCTGTAATGCTTCTCGGAGGGATTTAAAGACTATGCTAATATAAAGTGTTATGTTTTATCATTAAATAAATAAACATTAACATAATGCTCAGTTTGAACAGGTTTTTGACTGTGTACTGACCTGAGGCCTCCCAACTCACTTTTGTTGTATCTTTCAGAGATGATGGCACTGCTCTGCCTACCTTTGTACTTCTAGTGTCTTGAACTTTTGAAATCTAGTCAGTAACTCAGCTATACAATGTAGCTGCAGCTGAAACTTTTCAGTAAAATATCATGGAGCTTAATTCACCTAGTCTGCCTTCTTACATGACATCAGTCTTGCATTTTATCTATTGATGACAAAATGTGTTTAATCAAAATACATCTCCTGAAAAAGCATCTGATCTTGATTCAAAGATATCGATCAATGGAGGAAATTATTACTAATTTTGGTGATTTCTTCTACCCTTGGTAATTTCTGTCAGCCTTTCTGTATTAAATCCCCTGTGGGGACAAGCTCTGAGAGTTGGGGCTGTTCAGCCTGGAGGAAAGGTGGCTCCAGGGAGATCTTATAGCAGCCTTCCAGTACTTGAAGGAGACCTACAGGAAAGCCTGCAAAAGACTTTTTTCCAAAGACTTGTAATGGTAGAATGAGAGGAATGGCTTTAAGCTTGAGGAGGGTGGATTTAGACTGGATATTAGGAATAAATTCCTTATAGTGAGAGTATTGAGAGACTGGAACGGGTTGCCCAGGGAGATTGTGGATGCCCCCTCCCTGGAGGTGTTTAAGGCCAGGCTGAATGAGGCCTTGAGCAACTTGGTCTAGTGGAAGGTGTCCCTGGTCATGCTAGGGGGGTTGGAACTAAAGAATATTCCAGGTTCTTTTCAACTGAAACAATTCTATGAATCTCTGAATTCAAAACATAAAACCTTCAGGTTCTTAAGAACTCTCTGGTGTCTGTTTTCAGATATTTTTCTAACAATCACTTAGAACTAAGTATTTATTTTTGCTTTGGAACAGTTTAACATACTGTATTTCAGTCACTTCTCTGCCCTTGTCTACACTGGCAAAGTTGAGTGTGATAAGCCAGAGTGCAACATTATTAAGCAGCATTAACTCCCTGGAAGAGCTGTGCTTGAAGCAGGTACCTTATGCTTGTTCTGAACTGGAAGAAACTACCTTGGACAAAGGCCAGAACATAATATAAAACTGTTTGTACACAGAGCTAGTGCACTGTAATTCATGCTCTGTGAAATGACACTTTAGCAGTGTGATAACTTCTTGGTCTGCCTGTGTTTAGTCTTTTTTTTTTTTTTTAATTAATGGTATTGAGCTTCAGCAGTTTTGCTGTGAGGTATTTCCAACTTTCAAATCACTTTGAGAACTTGTTTGTCAAAATCCACCTCAAAAGTGGAATGCTAGAATTATATACACAGCCTAAATATCAGACTTTTGAGGTCTTGCATAAAATGAATGTTGTAGCTCTTCTTTAATTCTTTATTTCCTTTTTTATGCATTTGAGAATCAGCACTATGTGAAGTTCTAACGTTAAATTCCTCATCCAGTATTACTTCCATGTTTCCTAGGTCTCCAGTTGCTATGATATGCTATACTTAGTGGAAGACTTGTGTTTCTTATGAAGTTTTATACAAATAAGACATTTCTATCATTTAATATATGCATGAGCAAAAATAGATGATTGTTTGCTCCTGTGACTGTCCTATCCTTTGCAGATTTTGCTCGCGTTAGCTGCAAATTTTAGTAGCAAGCTGAACCCATGTGTTCAGATACATGATGTACATCTTCCCCATCAGGTTTCACATACATCTTTCCAATACTGCTCTGAAACTGCTAATAGGTTTCACAGAGTAATTACTGATAGGGAATCACTACCAAGTTAGCTGATTCCTAACACTTCCACTATGTGATTTGCTGATATTCTGTAAGGCTAATTTTAAAGTTAGTTTCATGCGGTATAGGTTGAAATAATTATTCAAAACTGTAGGTATATTACATGTGAGATTAACACAATCAACCACACTTTTAGATTAAATAATAAAGTCATTTTTCATGAGTCCCCTTTTCCATAAATTCATTTGAACTGGCATTATTTATGTTCCCTCCTTTAATTCTTTATCAATTGAATCCCTTATCAGAATTTTCCTCTAACCTACTCAGGATGGATGAGGTCAACCTGGGTCACCTGCCTTACCCTTTATGAATATTTTCGTGGTCTTCTAAGACTGTAAGAACTTGGGTTTTTTTTTTCTCCAGTATTACCATATTTATTAAAAGCAGCACCCAGTGGTAAACCACTCCAGCATTATTTAAGTCATAAGGTTTTAAGAGTAACTCACTGAAAACATAAGTAAATGTAGTTTAACACTCTGAAGCACAAAGGTCTGAATCATTTAGTTAGACCTAGGCAAAACTCTGCAAACCTCCCAAGACTGGTTTCAGATTGCCTGGACATCATGGATTCTACAGCAATATCTTCTGTGACATTCAGGACTGATTCCAACCCTGAATTTCCTTATGGTTCTCTCTGCTGCAGGATAATAGAGTGGTTTCCAGCAACTCCATCTAAGATAACAAATGCCTGTCATGTGTTCTGCTATCTCTAAATCTGCATTTACAAGATTAATAATAGACAATTGCTAATTTTGTTTGCTGCAGCCAGCCTGCTGAAGAGAAATGGGTGAGAAAGGAAATAAATTCAGTATTTGTTGCAGGGTGAAGAAAGTTCAGGAAAGTATACTTTCACCAGTCTTTTATCACTGAGCCTGCTGTGCTTTGGCCTTAGCATCCTTCATTCCTGTCCTGACAGCGATCAATCTTCTTTTTGGATGACATTAAATTCATCATGTCTTGTGCTCCTTGCAGCCCATTAGGGAATTGCTATAGAAATACAGTTTATGATATTACTTACTCATGCAATCCTTGCAATAAAGTTATCTTCATACACAGAACGAAAAACTTGACTCTGTTAATGGCAAAACCATAATTTCATTTGAGTGGGAGAAAGATTTTTCTCTGAATCTTTATGCATTGCCAAACCTTGCAGTTTTTAAGGATGTAGAGAAGATGATCCTCTAATGAAATTGACTTTTTTCCCTCCACCCCCCTTCTTCAAATGGAAATTCTAATTGCCACTGACCAGACTTGAACATACTTATTTTTCTAATTCATTCACAATTAGACCGGGAAAAGGCTTGCTGCTGCAACGTTGTGTCTCCCTAAGGTTAGATAAGGGAGCCAGCCTGCATACTGCATAGAAAGCTGCACAGGAGTTCCATCCCTAACTCTTGGCTTTCCCTTTCATGACTCTGTGTTTATACCTGAGGCTCGATGGAATATTGAGCCAATCTCTTAGCCCATGGAAGTGGGGAGGTTTCATTTAGATGTAGAGCACATAGGGGAGGGGTGAGGAGGAAGTGTGGGAAAAACTGCAGCAGCATAGCTGTATTGCTCGATTTTGATAGAGAAATTTCGAATACAGTAGGTGGCTATTAAAAGATTCTCACTGGAAAAAAGTTGAATTTATTAATTTATCTCAGGTGTAATCACTGATGTCTCATAACTGCCTGGCATATTATACACTCGGGGCTTGAAACACACTAATTTATCTCTTTCCTGTGGAAAGATTGATTTTTTTTTCCCCTTTAAAAAAAAAAATAAAGATGTGTATGCCACAATAGGTGCTGGATGTGTGCTGGGTCGAGGTTGGACCTCTTTGAGGTCTCTTCTAACCGGATGTATTCTGTGATTTATAATAGAACAGATTTTTATTTTAAACAGTGCCTTTCTTAAAATGATTTAAAAAAACATTAGAGGCCCTTAATGAGTTAAATACTGGAGTCGAGTAATGCACAAGCTCTCTGAGTCACTTTGTGTGTTCTTGACAGGAGCTCAAGCAGAATGCTGATTGTCAAAACTGCACTAAGGATGCTTTTCAGTTCTACCACACGTTAGTCTCCTATTCCTATTTGAAAAATGTTGAACTACGTTTAAGCACACCTGAGGAATCACCTTCTGAAGCGATGCCTGGATTTTTGTGATGCAGTGTGTGTGCTTTTTTTCACAGTTCTTTCTTCCCCTACTTTTCCACTGTGCGTGTTTCTGTTTTCTCACGGCATTCATTTTGCAGCACTCCTCAGACATGCTCATGTGAGCCCACGCAACGTGAGGTAGGTGCAGCAAATTGCACAACCAGGTCCATTAAAAAGAATTGCACTTCCATAACAAAATATGACAGCTGTCATTTAAAACAGAATTCCTTTTCCCAACAAGCATTTTTTTTTTTCTGAAGCAACGTTAAAGAAGATCTCCAATCAAAAAAAGACAGAAAAATAGAGAATGTAATGGAGGTTATTTTAATCTGATTTAATCACCTGAACAAATAAATGGCTTGGATATGAATTGATTTGTATGTTTGGTGCCACAAAGGGAGGGAAGAGAGTTCCTTGCCACTGACCCACTCTTCTGTGGCATTAAACGTGAAAAGTAAAATGGGTGTGAGAATTTTATTTTAATTATTCCATCTGCTTCATACAGAAACTTCTAGACTGAAATCTCTAAGCATAGGCTTAAAGTTCTACGTGACCATTTGTGCTATGTTTGGACTACTGGGACATGTTCTAGCACTGAGCTGTGCCTGATTATCTGCCAGAAAATCTAAGATAATCATAGGTAGAACACAGAAAGTGAACTTTCTCTGCATTTTGGCCTTTTCATACAGTCTGTAAATAAAGTGATTCTGAAGCTCTGTACAGCAAAACTCATAGGCGGACTTCCAAGAATAGTCGGTGGCATTTTACTTCCTTCCTATGTCTTTTATGAATAACCATTATGAAATGCAGATTATACTGATAATTCTGCATATGTATATATGCTTTTGATGGAAGACAGCAACCCAAAATTTGGCTAGCAAGATAAAGTTTTTAGTAGTTAGAGTATGTGAAAGAAATTAACGTATGTATAACCCTGGCAAGTGCGATGAGAATGATAAAATAGTAGGCCAAAAGGATATATGAGTGCAACTTGCTAAAAATGTGAAAAATTTAACAGTGCAACCTCTTCAAACAGAAGCAGAAAACCTGTCAGATGGTCTGTAGGCCTGAAAAATATTTGCAATATTAAGAGATAAGAGTTTGGAATAATATATGCATATAAGAAGTTATGAGAAATGGAAATTGCCAGCGAGGACCATGGCTTATTCCAAGAATCTTGAGATCTAGTCTGAATTCCTTAGGTCTCCAAACAAAGCTTTCACTAGCATGATTTTTGGGATGTGTTCTGTAAAAATTTCCACTATTTCTTCTGTTCTTCGCAATTTACCTCAAAACTGTCAAGTGAAGCTAGCCTAATTTAATTGTATTAACGTTGTGTAACTTCAGTGGGATATTTGCCTGTGTAAGGACTGTGCTGTGCAAAATTCACCTCTGTTAGTAGAAGGAAGTTATTTATTCCTATGGATACTTTCAGAATCATTCTGGACTTGAATATCTAGTTGAATCTCTCTGAACAAAAGACAAGATGCATGTATTACTGGTACATCTTAAATTTTTTGCCTAAGTATGTGCAGAAAAGTTTTTCACAGATTATACATGGAACTGTCTCACAATAGCAGAGGTCATATCAGGGGCCAACCTGTGATATGAAAATTGGACTATGAATTGGCAAGTAGTAGAATAGAAATATCCAAGCTATGGAACTTAAAGAACCTTTAGCTTTGTTAAGTCATAATTTATTTAATAGTAAAGCACCACCTGGCTGGGATTAGTTTATTTTTAAAGGTATTCGCTTCGTACAGCTGCATATTTGTTCCTGTCACTCTCCTCAGTATTAAATTTAATGACTCTAAGTGGTGTGAGTTGGTTTTATTTTCCTCAGTCAGAGCCTTTATTTTATTGATTCATGCTAAAAAAAGGAAACCATGAAAGGCTTCTTCAGGATACTTGAAATCGGATCAATTTTTTTCCTTTTAAATTGGAAATACAATATGCCTATTACTCTAGGATATGTGTCTGTAAGTGCAAGTGGTTGGAGCATACATAATAATTTTCTCTTTTATTTGGTTGTACAGGCTCACTGTCTGCATTTTATAAATGCTGACATCCCAAAGTTAAGTAGGCTAACATGGCAGTTTTGAAGTAGTAGTTATGTTGCAGCTAAGGCTTTATTGAAGTTATGTGTTTCACGACTAACATTATTGTGCACATTTTTCAAGTGCTTGCTGTGATATTTGCAAGTACAGTTCTAGCAAATGATAGGACTTTTGAGAGCACAGTCTGAATTCCTATCACTTGCTGTCCAATATTAATTTCATCCTTGCGCATATGCACGTAACTAATAGGTGAGTGACAGTACAAGAGGAGGAAGGCAAACGGTGTCTTCAGACAGCGTTGAGACTTATTACAACTTATTTCTATCTTTAGTTGGATTCAATTTCAGTCACTAGAGGAAAAAAAACATTTAAAAAAAAGATGTTTATTGTATGTGGTATGGGTAATGAAATATGAAGAAATATATAGTCAATACAGAAATAGTCAGCTCTAAATTTCTGCTTTCATTGAGTCATAACCTTCTTATATTCATTTCTGTAAGGTAAAATGAGAGATGCTTATTTTCTGTTCCAAAACTATTTTATTTTTTTATTTAAATCCTGAAAACATAAGCAGAAACCCATAAAGATTTTGTGAGGGTACAAAAATATGGTTATATTTCTGTTATTTGTTTTAATAACAGCCTGCACATACAGTTATAGAACTAGCAGCTACAAACGATCAAAGGAAAGGGAAGAATGAAGGGTGCACAAGTGCCAAAATACATAACTTCCTAGAGGATTTTCTGAAACCTGTTCCTTCTAAGCAACTAAAAGGTGAAAGTTTTTGTGCACTTGATTTTTGATACTGCAGGTACTGGCTAGGGATTTTGTAGGATCCTGGAACCCCTTCTAGGGTTGCAGATCCTGGCTGATGTTATAGGAGGGTGTGTGACTGTGAAGAGTTCAGCGCCTTGCCACAACAGGAACAGTGAGTATTCTGAGAAGGGAAAACTCTGCATCTAACTAAGTTTAGGTGGCTCAAAAATAGGGAGCAAGCATGTCAAGGCAGCAGGGAGATCATACAAAGGAAAGGAGAATTTTGAGTAAAGACCCCCTGGAAGTTTCACGTAATAAACTTTTAAGTCTTTAGCATTGGAGCTGTACTACTAGGTAAATGAGATTACATAATAGCATATCAATATAATTTTCATTTTTGAGGAGTATTATACAAGAGCTGTTATTTCATACTTTGTTTTTTGTCTTCCAGTAGTCTATGTCTTGTTCCTCAGAGTCCTGTGTTTTACAGATTGCTACTAAAGGTGCCATATTTAATTCTAAAAGGATTGTAGTGGAATATTCAAAGTACAATGTAAGTGAAATAAATAATATGTGTCTTTCTTTATGTCACAAGGAAAGGATATATTTTATTGTATGTTCTGTGTATTTTATTGCATATTCCTACTCACTCAATAAATTCCTGCTGATCTTTTAAAAACTGCTTCCTTTACCTGTCTCCACACACTTGCCCACCTTCCTTCATGCTGCTCCCTATGCTTACTTCACACCCTTCTCCTCTGATAACCCCCTTCATAGTGGTTCTTCTGCATCCTCCCAAGCAATAAGACATTCTCTGCTGGTGGAATTTGCACTTAGTCCTGAAAGCTCAAGAGCTATGCTCTTTTCTTTGTTAATGAGCTTAAAGGTTTTTATAATCATTTTAGTAATAAAGAATAAGTTAAATTTTCCATTAAAATACAACATCCGTAAATTATTAAAGGTTAAGTAAATAAATTATTTTTAGACAGGTTCTTCATCAAGCAGGAGCAGGAGTTCTTTATTCACATTAATTAATGACAGTATTAATAGCTAAAAAAAAGNTCAGAATATGTAGACTGCAAAATCTCAGAAAAAAAAAATAATCTCTTTTCCTAGGACTTATCCTTTTTCTTCTTCTCTTCAGTCAAATCTATAAAAATCTTCTCCCCAAGGTATTATCTTTTTGTTTCTGTGTTCATCACTTGAATTTACAATTATTTAGTTAGAATCACTGTTAATGTTTGGATCTCAGAGGTGCTTAGTCTTTGTTTGTAGACTTACACAGGATCACAGGATGTCAGGGGTTGGAAGGAACCCAAAGAGCTCGTCGAGCCCAACCCCCCTGCCAGAGCAGGACCATACAATCTAGCTCAGGTCACAGAGGAACACATCCTTCTCCATTTTACCTTGTGCCAGAGGCATATTTCCCCCTCTTAAAAACCTTTAGGAAGACTTGTTTACTAGCAAACTGTCCTTATACCTTGAACATCAGAATATATGTAAGCCAGTTCTATTGTCAGCAACACTGTTGGCATAATTGAATGACTTCATTCAGGATATAAAAGCCTGTCTACTGTCACTAACTGACAGCAGAATTTGCCTTTTTTTGTGTTGTGCTTGATCAGTTTTGGACNCAGCATCCTATTCTGGTTTGAGGTCTAAAATTATATCATCCAGCTATTGCAAAATGAACACATAATTGAATGACTAAAAGTCACACACTTAAAGCCCTTCTTGTATTAAACTTCTAATAAGAGCATCACTAATCTGCACTGGTGACTTCTATTTGTATTTGAGATAACCAAACTGTGCAAATTAGGAGGCGAAGGAACAACTGGAGTAAATAACTCAGACACTACATTCTGTTGTGTACATTATTCTTTAATTAAAGCAGGTATTTTAATTTAATGATTTATGTTGATCAGGCATCAGAATGTGTTCTGGAGTAGAACTTGTAAGAGAAAGGAAATTTGAACAACGGGAGAGCAATATTCTGCCAGCCCAAAGGGCCAGGGGCAAAGCAAAGGACTATTTATATATATATATATATTTATATATTTATATGTGTGTGTGTATATATATATAAACATTCAGAATATGTAGACTGCAAAATCTCAGAAAAAAAAAATAATCTCTTTTCCTAGGACTTATCCTTTTTCTTCTTCTCTTCAGTCAAATCTATAAAAATCTTCTCCCCAAGGTATTATCTTTTTGTTTCTGTGTTCATCACTTGAATTTACAATTATTTAGTTAGAATCACTGTTAATGTTTGGATCTCAGAGGTGCTTAGTCTTTGTTTGTAGACTTACACAGGATCACAGGATGTTAGGGGTTGGAAGGAACCCAAAGAGCTCGTCGAGCCCAACCCCCCTGCCAGAGCAGGACCATACAATCTAGCTCAGGTCACAGAGGAACACATCCTTCTCCATTTTACCTTGTGCCAGAGGCATATTTCCCCCTCTTAAAAACCTTTAGGAAGACTTGTTTACTAGCAAACTGTCCTTATACCTTGAACATCAGAATATATGTAAGCCAGTTCTATTGTCAGCAACACTGTTGGCATAATTGAATGACTTCATTCAGGATATAAAAGCCTGTCTACTGTCACTAACTGACAGCAGAATTTGCCTTTTTTTGTGTTGTGCTTGATCAGTTTTGGACCTTTTCTTGAAAATGTTTCCTGTTACATTGCCAAAGTAACAGAGGTGCAGTTTGTGACTGTTACCCTGGTTGACTTTCATTTTTAAAAAATTTATTTTGCCAGTGTATGCTTTGTGTGGTGATGTGATATATTCTAGGAGTTTTGCCAGTATAATGTGCCAATTTCTTCATTTTTTAGACTTATGTATGTAGTTGACATAACTGCAATAGCAGGAAGCCACCATCAGACAAGTTCTTCAGTAGTATCTTTCATCCAGCTTTGATAACTCCTTTCCATTCTTCTAAGGCCTCTCCATTTACTGCACTCTGGGATGTGTTTTCACTAACTTCTATGATATATCAGAATCACAGAATGTCAGGGGCTGGAAGGGACCTCAAAAGCTTATCCAGTCCAACCCCCCTGCCAGAGCAGGATCTGCTATACCAGATCAAACAGGAACATGTCTAGGAGTGTTTGGAATACCTCCAGAGAGGAAGACTCCGCAACCCCCCTGGGCAGCTTGTCCCAGGGTTCTGTCACCCTCACACGGAAAAAATTCCTCCTCGTGTTTACATGAAACTTCCTACACTTTAGCTTCCACCCTGTCCTGTCATTGGGCATCACTGAGCAGAGCCTGCCTTCATCCTTCTGGCACTCACCCTTCACATATTTATAAACATTGATGAAGTCACCTCTCAGTCTTCTCCAAGCAGCACAGCCCCAGCTCCCTCAGGCTCTCCTCATAACAGAGATGTTCCATTCCCTTCATCATCTTTGTGGCTCTGCACTGGACTGACTCAAGCAGCTCTATGTCCCTCTTGAACTGAAGGGCCCAGAACTGGGCAATGTGGTTTATATAACAAGTTCCCTTTTTGAATTAGACAACTTAACATTTTAATCAACACCTGATTTCATGAGTTCATTTTTCTGAGTGATGAGATTTTTTTTTCTAGAAAAGCTCCAAATTCTGACAAACAGTTCCACAAAAACATTGTGTTAGCCTTGTATGTACCAAACTGTTTGTAAACTGCAGAATTATCTGAGCAACAGTTCTTCCAAACAAATAGTTTGTTCCCTTATATTCTTTTTTCATGATTGTTTTAATTTGCCTTAAGAATTGCAACTATCAGCTTTATATACACTGGCAAGAATAGTGATTTTAAATTTCTTTCAAACTTTTTGGACAGGAATAATGTATCTAAGTTCCATAGTGACATTTCAGCTTCTCACCATGTGGCTGCAACAATGAGTCTTATCTAAGAGTAAGAAAAGCTGTAAAAAACATTGAAGGGTTTTCTTTGTTTAATGTTTATATTTTGAATAATAGGTGGCAAGACATATTTGACATAAGACTGTGGAGTGATTAGACTAAGGATTTGGAGTGCAGCTGCCTTGAAGATATTTGGCAGCCTTATTGACACACTGCAATGCCTCAGGCTAATGATTCTTGCAGTTTCCCAGTCATTTCTTGCAGTCTATTTAGGAAGAAAGTACTTAGACCTACTTCTGAGCTGGATTTGTCTCCAGCCTCTGTCTATCTCAACTTGCAATGGCAAGCTGAAGCAAATGGATGTAGAGATGACGAGTCCGCTTCTGGCAGCTGGGAGGAATACTTTCTCACAGAGCCAAAGGCCCTTCATTGGCAACCTGCCCAAGACTTAATAGATGGATTATTTATTAGGTCATCATTAGATGCTTTTGCTTTTTCTGCATGTGACTCAAGTCATCCAAGAGCGCGTTCTGTCTGCCAGTTTTATTACAGTGCGTCGATAGGAATGCCTGGATGCAGAACTATCAAATGTTTACCTACCCATGGTATCAAATTAATGATATTTCATTTTTTTTCCTCTTAGCTAGCTAATTATTTTCTTTGACCTTTCTGTGACTTCAGTTTTATTTCAATTGGTCTGAGGCAATGTCTATAACTACCTCGATTTTGCATTACGTGATAATGTGCCATTTCTAAAATATTGAAATAATATTTCTGGTAATCATTATTGTGGAGAGAAGGAACATGAGAGCTCACACTGGGCCTCTTTTTTATTGCTTTGCATTAGGATAAGTTGTTATTAGGTCAAATGCTTTTCTATGAAAGATAGACAGATTTTTGTTTCAATGAATAATTTTCCTTCACAATCATTTTCTAAATCTCAGTGAAATTCAAATATAATCATAGAATCATAGAATGGTAACGTTGGAAGGAACCTCAAGGATCATCTAGTTCCAACCCCCTGCCATAGGCAGGGACACCTCCCACTGGAACAGGTCAGTCAAGGCCTTGTCCAGCCTGGCCTTGAACATCTCCAGGGAGGGAGCATCCACAGCCTCCCTGGGCAGCCTGTGCCAGTGTTTCACCACCCTCACTGGAAAGAACTTCCTCCTAACATCCAGTCTAAATCTCTCCTCTGCCAGTTTAAACCCATTGCCCCTTGTCCTGGTATTGTAAGACCTTGTCAATAGTCCCTCCCCAGCATTCCTGTAGGCCCCCTTCAGATACTGGAAGGCTACTATAAGGTCTCCTCAAAGTCTTCTCTTCTCCAGGCTGAAGAGCCCCAATTCTTGTAGCCTGTCCTCATAGGAGAGCTGCTGCAGCCCTCTGAGCATCTTCGTGGCCTCCTCTGGACCTGCTCCAACAGTTCTATGTCCTTCCTGTGCTGGGTGCTCCAGAACTGTACACACGACTCCAGATGGGGTCTGAGGAGAGCAGAGTAAAGGGGCGGAATCCCCTCCCTTGCCCTGCTGGCCACACTGCTCTTGATGAAGCCCAGGACTTGGTTGCTGTCTGGGCTGCATGTGCACAGTGCAGGCTCATGTTGAGTTTTTCATCAACCCAGACCCGCAGGTCCTTTTCCTCAGGGCTGCTCTCCAGCCATTCACCACCCAGCCAACATATTTGATGTGTAATAAAGGCATTGTTCTACAAAGATACAACTATTGAGGGCATTCTCCTCAAGTATTTATAACATTTGCAGGTCAAATTCTAGTCCAGTCCAGGAAAGGCATGACTTACCTAGGACAGTGTGCTGGTTTGAGGCTAATTGGAATATTTTAATGAAAAGAATTGTATTATAGGCTGTGAAAAGAAAACAGTGGTGATGTCTGCTTCACTCATAGCCTTGCTGAGATGTATAAGAATAAGAACACAAACATAGGTAAGACACACAGAGAATCTTGCTCTCCCTAGCTGCGGATTCCATCTGCTAGCCTCTCTGCTAACCTAACTAACCACTTTCCTTCTAACCCCCCCATGCTGATCCTCCAAACTCACCTTGCACATAAGGCAAACCTTGTGGTAAGGTAGAGTGGTGGGAAGAAGGTGGAAGGGTGGTTGGGAGCCCCTCCTGGGGACTCTGATTTCTCGGAGCGGGTATTGTGTCTCCGTATTACCTTTAACCTGTATATTTCTGTAAATATTCCTGTCTACTGTGTATACATCTGCTTGTACATTGTGCTAAGCTGTAAATAGAGCTTCAGTCCTTAACTTCATCCTGGCTGAGTATAGTCTGGGGGATTTTACAAAGAGTGAGGGGGCAGGTAACTCCCAAACCGTCACAGACAGTTTCAGAAAGCTGTATGCCCAGAATCTCTATTGTACACCTTTCCATTTGTGTAGCCTAATACAGCAAGTGCTGTGGTCAGGCCTCCCAGCATGGTCACCTGGGCACAACACAAATAATATCGAATTAATATTTATAAGAGTAATTGCTAAAGTGTTATTAATTGTCATGGATAACTTTTCCGACTGTCTGACACACTTTGTCTACATGAACTTTGTGATCCAGATGCTGTTCTTTCTACCTGAAATCCTAACTGGGCAGGAAATAAGCCTGTGTTTGCACTTGTGATACCTGTGGCTGAGCTGAACACAGGGCTATTACTGAATCACAGAGAGCACTCTTAGAAATAGTTGTCTTATGCCACGGGGCATATGCATATGACATGTTCAATAGAAATCACAGCAACTTGAAAAACTGCTATTGCTGGAAGATATGCAACTGTTCCTGAGGTAAGTATGTGTCCTTAGATATATAATTCATATTAAACCTCTCCTCATTGCTGTTCTATAAAATTATCTTTACTCAGCGATCACAAATAAAAATGTCAGCCTTGCAGGAGTTTGAAGCTTTTTCATTCCCCTAACTTTGCACCACTTAAACTAAATGTTTGCTCTGATGTCCTGACTTTATGAGCAATTTAGAGGCCATTTGGTCTAATCTGAATTTTAGAAAGGCAGCTGTGCACTGTTGTGTGACAGTTCTCACTGAGCTTTCCTGTCTCCTTGAAATGTTGTGATCTTTAATGTCTATAACTGTGCAGTCATCTGCGACTGAACCTTTACCTGTCCCTCCTCAATGACATGTGGGTTATCCTTTAGCTTATGAATAATTACACTGGAGGTAATTTTGTTTTCCTGCATGTAACACTAAGTGCTTGAAGATTCTTTCACAGAATTTTTGGAGGCTCAACCTTTTTTTAATAACTGCTTGAGGCGAATTCAATCAAACCTGGATTGCTTAAAATCAAAACTTCTTGTGGTGTAATCAAGGTGTAGAAGAATCTTTCAGAAACATTTCAGATCCAGAATTGAAGTTGTGAATTTATCTGTAAAGTAATCTTAGGGATTCTTTCTTCAAAAAGATCCTTTTTTGTTGTATTAAGTATCTTTCAGAAATGAATGAAAAGAATGAAAATAGCAAGTTTTGTGCATGTACTTTTGGCATGTTAAAACAAAGAAAAATATTTACATTCTTTGTAAGCAATGAAACAGACTTGTTAATAAAACATATGGAACTTTGTGGTTGTAGAGAAGTTAACACCTGTGAGCAGAGGCTCTTAACTGTGTACTAGCAATGTTGGCATTTGAGGGTCTTTGAGGCCTGGTGCAGATTTAGACGAGATATTAGGAAGAAATTCTTTCCAGTGAGGGTGGTGAGACACTTGAACAGGTTGCACAGGGGTGTTGAGGATGCCCCCTCCCTGGAGGTGTTCAGGGCCAGGCTGAATGAGGCCTTGATCAGTGTATTTTATTGGACAGCGTCCCTGCCTATGGTGGGGGATCTGAAATTAAATGATCTTTAAGGTTCCTTCCAACACAAACCATTCTACGAATCTATGAACTGCAACAAAAAGTATTTTTCTTCTTCCTGACTGCTGATTAGAGGAGTGAGAGGACTGAAAGATCCTGATCAGTCTGTTAACCTCCCTCTTTCCTGATCATAGAATCATAGAATGGTAAGGTTGGAAGGGACCTCAAAGATCATCCAGTTCCAAACCCCCTGCCATAGGCAGGGACACCTCCCACCTCCCAGGACACGTCACTCAAGGCCTCATCCAACCTGATCCTGAACACCTCCAGGGAGGGAGCAGCCACAACCTCCCTGGGCAACCTGTGCCAGTGTCTCACCACCCTCACTGCAAAGAACTTCCTCATGAAAGGAGGAAGTAAAAATTGGACAGAAGAAGAAACTGGAGAGCTTTAGAGTTGTGTTGAGTGACAGAGGCAATGAACTTTGAGAGATGTAGCTTGTCCACTCTACTGCTGTTTATTCATACTTTCACATGCGAGAGACACCTATTATCCACGGGTATGGCATTTTTGGTAACTGTAGCAGGACTGGGAATCTGGTCAGAATATGCTTGCTTTGAAATCGTCTTGTATGAAAATGTTCTTCCCTCATAAGTAAAACCTGTTCATTCATCAACAAATGCTATCAAGAGTTAACAAGCAGACTAGATGTTGAAGACTTCCCATGCTTATGTTTATTCTATCTTACAGCCATTTTATTAAAAAACATGTATTAAATGCAGTCTTCTCAGACCCCATCTGGAGTCCTGTGTGCAGTTCTGGAGCCCCCAGCACAGGAAGGACATGGAACTGTTGAAGCGGGTCCAGAGGAGGCCANCTGGAAGTGGAGATATCTCATACAAAACAAGTAACATGTTTGAGGCCAGGAACTACCCAGGAGAGGAGGACAGAAATTACTTTTACCCCTTTGCAAGAAGAAGAATGAGGATACTGCACACTGATTGGCAGTTTAAAGATAAATTCTCTTTACAAGAGCATATATACAAAAGGCAATCAGGTAGAATAAGCACAGAACCCACTAAGCCCAAACCGGCCTTCTAGAATCCTCCACCCCTCCCACCTGTGGTCGGCCTGAGGGTAGGCTGAAACTGCCCTCCCCAGCTGGGGCCTACCTGCCCTCGGCAGGCTGCATGAGGCAGCTCACAATTCCCTGCCAGCCAGAAGCCATCTCCCCACAAACCATGAGGTAAGGAGTCTGCACTGTTCCCAGGGAGAAGTGAGGGGAGGAAAGGCAGGGAGGAGAAGGGAAGGGCATCAGTCAGACACTGCCTTTTAATACCAGAAGACAGAATAGAATAACAATGTTACAATATCCCCGGATGAGCAGGTCCATCCCCCTGGGAGGGGCCTATGTCCCTCTGGTTTAGTTAAGGGAGGCCAAGGATCTCTCAAACTACCACACCTGCATATAAATATTACACCTACTTCTGAAAGAGTAGACTGCCTTTTTTCTTCTTTTCTTTTTTTTTTTTTTGTTTTTGTTTTTGCAAATACCTTCACTTCTTTGCTGAAAATTATCTGACAATGCAAACTCTGCAATGCCAAATATTTGCTGCATTAATAGCCTCTTTCAAACATTATTATTAGCTGCTGCCAAGTAAGATCAGGTTTGCAAGTTGAGTGTTTGCTTCCACTCACCTCCAGCAGAGCTCATTCTTAACAAATGAGGTCAGTAGCTGAATAGTGAGAATTTCTTTCCTTTGCCATGTTTTCTTAGTGTTAACAGTCACTGAAGATGATGCAATGAACCAAATGTGTATGACTCAAATCCCTCAATTTCATCTGATACCTGCAGGAATCATATTTGCTTAAGACAGCCTCATTGGAGATATTTAACTGATTGCAGAGGAAAGCCTGTTTGTCACTATTGATTTTATTTGAGGTTTAAAACATGTTTTTAAGTTCCCTCGCACAAGTATGAGGGTGATGGAACACTGGAACAGGTTGCCCAGGGAGGGGTTTGGGGCCCCATCCCTGGACATATTCAAAGTGAGGCTCAACAGGGCTCCAGGCAACATGATCTAGTTGAGGATGCCCCTGCTGACTGCAGTGGAGGTTGGACTAGATGCTTTTTGGAAGTCCCTTCCAACCCAGACCATTCTGTGATTCTATGAAATAAGATATTGGACAATTTAAACTTAACTTGCTTGACAACTTTTTAAAGGTATCTCAGAATTTTTATCCTCCAATGAAAAAGTTTCCACAGTTCCTGTATATTTCACATTTGAGATTTCTCTTTGTATTACAACCCAGTTAAATAGTAAAGACCTGAAGTATTTGCTGCAGTGAATTTTACAGCTCTATACCTAATTTTAACATGCAAAGAGAAGTTAGGTGACCTTTTTTTCAAATTAGTTGTCCCTCAAACTGCAAATAAACAGCGTGTACTCTGAAGTACTTCAAACTCCTCCCCCTCCCAAAAAAAAAAAAAACCCACCAAAAAAACCCAGAAAAAAAGATCTAAAATAATATATAATAAAAAGTTAAAAAAAAAATTCCTAATAAAAAAATAGACTTTTTGATATAGTGACATTTCCTATATTTAATTATATTAAAGGATTAAAAACCCTGCCTCAGTTTCTTGCTCATCTAATTGAAAACTGAGTTAGTGGCCGTGCCCTTGCCATGAACATTCTTTTTCCTAGCAGTCAATCTACTTTGAAGAGTTAGATGTATGATTAATTAGATTTAAGGTTAAGAAGCCATCTAGTGTGAGACATTCAGGAAACAGAAACCTGCCACATTATAGACCAGATAAACTTAGCCAATTTTACTGTAGTTGGTAGAAAAAGAACCACCCCAGTATATTATTTGGAATAAATTCATTTCAGTATTTGAAGACATGAAAAATA
This sequence comes from Ramphastos sulfuratus, assembly GCA_013399055.1. Classification (NCBI taxonomy): domain Eukaryota; kingdom Metazoa; phylum Chordata; class Aves; order Piciformes; family Ramphastidae; genus Ramphastos; species Ramphastos sulfuratus. Next base: position 115,518 of record WBNM01014025.1, read on the forward strand.
TTCCTTGAAATGAGTATCATTCCATCTCAAATCTTGGGCAGATTTCTTGTGTAACAGGATTACCTAGTAACTGAAATGTAATCCCCATAATTATTTTCCTTTTCATTTCTAATGTCCCTTCTGCCTATGGCAGAGGGTTGGAACTAGATGATCCTTGAGGTCCCTTCTAATCTTACCATTCTATGCTTCTATGATATTCATATTATGTAACATGTGAAGTGGCATGTACATTTGAATTTTTATTTTTCAGAACTTAAAAGCACCCCAAAGCTTGATTTCATCTATTATATGTCAATTATTAAGTTCAGGATATTTAAACTTGTACAGATAGCCATTAAAATGGTAACTTCTAGTAAGGAGTTAAATATTAAATCTCACTAAGCAGAATGAAATTGACTTCTTTTACTAGAACACAAAATATTTGTAAACCTGAAAATAATGATCTGAACCAATCAGAAGATAGTGACCAAACTGAGAATAGAGAAGGTTTTTTTTCCAGCATTGAAAGATGAATATGCCAGAACCAATATCTTGAAACTAAAGCTGAGATTCAAAGCTACATGTTTTGGGTTTTTCATGTTTTGGGTTTTTTTCTGTTAAGATTGAGCACGAAGAACTTCTATGGAAATAGTTTATGCAACCTTTAATGTACTTTTCCAACAGCAGAGGCTTTAGGAATAGAAAATGCAGAGATACTTTTTAAAAAAAAATTAATTTTTTTAATTATTTCACATTTACTTAAGATAAATACTATTAATTTAAAATCTTGAGTCAATTCTGTGCTATATTCCTTCAGAGCACTGTGTGTGGTGTAACTCACAAATACTTCCACAGTGAAATTATTGGTCGGTTCTGATTTCATATTTCTTTCACGGGACAAAAAAGAGCATTGCAAATATGCTTTTTTTTCAGAGATTTATGCTTTTACTCAATAATGTCCATATCCTCATGAGTTCTCAGTAACTGTGACAGAAGAAAGGAAAAGTCTGAGGGTTGTTTGCTCTGTGAAGTTGCATAATTATTGTGTGACTAATGGGGAGAATTGTGCTCAGTAGGACTCGTTTCATAAAAATTGGACTTTCATACAGTTTGTTTACTCAGATCGAGTTAACTTGCTCTGGCTTTAATGTTTGTCTGAAAAGCTATTATTTCTCCTCTAAGTCTTGCAAGCTTCTGTATTAGAGTTGGTACAATATGTGCTTTATGTATTTTTATGGTGTCAGTCAACATTATGAAAAGGTATCTGGAAAGATTTTAAGCCTAAAGGATTCTGCCTGAGGGACTACAGGAACACTACTGATGGCAACATCTTTGGGAGGTCATTAAGAGGATTTCAAGGATTAAACCCCTTTTTGTTTGGGTAGAGATTAGTGAAGGAACCTGCACCAGTGGGCATTTGGTGTAATCAAACCTCACTGTGGAGCTCCCTTTGTGTTGTGGAGGCAGCTGGACAAAGGGGAGCTTAATGCCGAGGTTGCCTGTGCTGTGCCTGACCCAGTGAGAGCAGACTGCATGCAGGTGGGGCTAACGTGTTCAGGAGAAATAAATGGGGGGTGCTTGGGGATGAAAGTGTAAGGTCAGGCAAGAAACAGACGAGGATGTTGTTATATGCAGATATAGAAACCAAAGCTTGTAATGACAGGCAGAGGGATATATGTACAAATTAAAAATAGCTGCGGTTTAGTTACATTTTCCTCACATGCTGTTCTCATTTGTGGCTTTTCCATTTTGCAAATCTAGATCATCAGGACAGTACATGTTGTAATTACATAAACAGTGCAGGAGAAACTGTAGAAACAAATGAGATACACTGGCTCTTCTGATTATTGGCTCAGTAAGTACTGAAATTTGTTTCCTGGCGTTAAAGAGAATCTCTGATGGTTGGGGAGAGGGAGCAAGTTTGCCAAATCAAGAGCTTCACAAAGGGGATTACTGAAGGAAATGCTAGTAAATTCATGGAATAATTTGAAAATCAAAATGCCAGCTACAGTGTTGAATGCAAATGGATGAATGTTGATGTAAAGTAAGAGAGTGGTTTTGACTGGAAGGAACCTTTATCATTTATTTCCCCCCACCCCCACCACAGCCAGGGACATGTTACACTAGAATATGTTGGCAGTTTCTGATGGTGATCTCCAATAATGGGGATTAAACACAGAGAAGGGCAGACTGTTTGGGGTGCTATGGAGTAGCCTGTGCTTCTGGAGATGTGTGGGGAGGTGGTCTTTTGGTTCTCCAAGTGATATCTGGCTATTGGTGAGCATGTCTACAAGAATGAAAAGGACCTCTCCCATCCAAGATAGTCTTCCTAACTGTAGCTGTCTACAGTTTTTGCATAGAAATCTATTTCAGGAAAGCAAACCCACCAAATACCACAACAAACAAAGCTGAGTGTCTCAAGGTTTTCACTAATTGAAGTTAGTTTGAAGTATTCTCCCATTTGTTCTCTCATCCCCCTACAAATTGAAAGCTGAAACAGTTTAAATAGTTTTTTATTTAATGCCTTTTGGAATGTCTAAGTGAAACCTTTGTCCTCTTCTCATTTGCAATTTTTAAAAATTTGTGATGCTCACTGTGAGTTTAATATTGAGGGTTCTCCAGACTTCTACATCTGGGGAACTCAGATATTTTTTTTTCCACAAGGAACTCTGGCATATGTGGGTTACTGGGACAGTATTCAGTGTATTTTTCATGTCTGCTGCTGCTGTAACTTTAGACACATGAAAAAATTTAAAATGGAGTATAGCTTCATGTTCTTGCTTAAGCTGTACCAGTGAAATTATGTTACTGGCTATGTAGTGGAAGGTATTGTAGAGTTTGAAGAGCCATAGTCACTGGTATAAATAGGGTAGGTATTGCAAATAATGGTGTATTATCATGGTTTTTCTTTAGTGTGTCCAGAGGAAATCAGCCTGGGTACTGATGTATTCTAACATGAAGTGAAAAATTCAACAAATTTCATGTGGAATTCTGTAGACTTTATGACTGTGAAGGAATTAATAAATATTTTGAGGAAGTACTGACAGTCTGACTGACACTGGCAATGTTACTGATAATACTTAAGAATATTACAAATCAATTCATCTGTTTCTAGAATAGATGTGTTTTTCACATGAGCCTTCTCTCTAATTATATGTGCAGTTTCAGCTCATAATGCAACAATCAAAGTTACTGTGAAAGGCTATCAAAGGTGAAGGATCTATTCATATGATTTTCTAATTGAAATCAATATAATCTTTTTGTGTGCTCTGCTGGTAAAGTGCAGTGAAAAATATCCCCAGTCTTAAGTTGGACGAGTAAACAACTAAGATTCTCAAACAGTCCTCATTTTAGAGTATGCATTTTTCTTTTTCTTTGTTTCCTTAAGCTCAACGTTGCAAATAATATTTATTTATTCTCTCTCCTTTTCCACTGTTTGGTGATATTCATGTATCAGAAGCTGTATTACTGTAAAAAAACCCCTCATAATCTATGAAACTGATGAGAATGGGAAAATTCTCAGGGGGTAAGAAAAAAACTTGTGTAACAGAAATAAGGTTTATTTCATTTTGGAATCTGACATCCAAATACACTGCCATCGTATTCTGGTTCTATACATTTCAGTAGAAGTGAATTTGATATTTTCACAGTCAGACCTTGCCATTTATGATGTAGCAAACTTTTTGATCTTCTTTCTGTTCAGCTCTAATTTAAAAAGAATGAAGATATTACAGAGCAAGTATTTCCTCTTCACATATCACAGTTTTTTAAAGTTCTGTATAAAAGAATATGTAACAATCATTTCTTGAAAAGCCTTTCAATGAGGTGTAGGAACATTGAACTTTAAAGCTTAAGGGAACTATTGTTTCATTTGTACCAGTCCTGTATTACTGCAGGTATCTTTATGTGGTAGAGATGGTAAGTTTTTAAACTTCATCTTAAAATTGCTTAGGTTTTTTGCCACCAATACTTTCATTGGAAGACTGTTCCAGAAGTTGACTTCTTTAGAAGTTTGGAAAACTTTATTATGAATGCTTTAAATAAATATGTTCTTTATAATGATTTCTGTGGTGTACACACACACAGATTTATAGAAAATGTTAGGTTGCTCTGAAGATCTCTAGACCAGTTTTCTGCCCAAACCAGGACTAACTTAAAAGTTAGGTCAAGTTGCTCAGGTTCTTGTTCCGTACAGTTTGGAAGACATCCAAAGATGGACATTAACAACCATAACCTGTACTAGTGCTTCAGTACTCTCCTCCTCAATACTTTCCTTTTGGATATTAGAAGACTTTGGTTGCATCACCCCTTAGATTTCCCTTCTTGTATATTCCCTTGGCCCCGTCTATGTTGAGTGCTCCAGCTCCCCCAAACTGTCTTAGTGGCTCTCTGCTGACATCTCTCTCATTTTTATTCTGCTTCTTGCAATGAAAGCCTTAAATGAGACACGGTACTCCAAATGAGTGCCAAGTAGAGGACAGTAGTCACTTCCCTCTGTTCTGTGCAATCTGTGAACGCACATGCCCAGCTTATCTAAGTGGTTATAAAAAATAGCTATCTTTTTTACTTTACTGGGCTAAACAATCCAGGCTACTGTATTAATCTCTCAGAAGGTAAACCTTGTTGTCTATGGATTTGTGTGTAATATTCCAAAGAGGAACTTAAGAGCCTTTTCTTCTTGAAAATACTTCCTTCAATATAATTCAGAGTCATATCCAAGTCTTATGTGAAGATATCCTATGCATCAAGGATATTTAGTTTGTGATCAGCTAACAGAAAGAACTCCTCCTCATTTCTCTGTGGCTTTCAACATTCCCCCATCATACAAGAAAAACAGTCTCACAGTAAGCAGCTTTCCACATTATCTCAAGCTCATGTCATACAGGAAGAATTTTATTCCAATGCTATGCTTTATTGACAATGAACTTCAGTTTTGGAGTATCAGTAAATGTCATTGTTCTTACTTTTTCATGCTAAAGTCTTATCTGAAAAGATGAGGTTAGATCAGACTTTAGTTTGATAGTTCATCTTTTGCTGTAAGTTGTTAACGTCTATTTCAACTGGTTTAATACTTGTGGGATGTGACAAAAACCTCATTGATTATGATATATACAGATTGACTGGGTTTTCAAGAAATATTGTCTTTCCATTACACCTGTCTTTATCCAGATTTCTAGAGTGGCAGTTGTTTTTTCTGTGTATTTAGCTATTAGAAATGTTGAAGTGTGGGGTGGCTTTTTTCCCCCTCTAATTAGTGAAGATAGAGGTTTACTTGATGCATTTATGAAGGCTTTGAACTATCTCACAAAATAAAAATCCAGATATTTTATGTAACCCATACTGCAGTGTGGAAAAACTAAATGATGGTCTGTTAACATCCATAAACTTAGTAAGGATTTCAGGCAGAATTAGAGAACTATTGTTTCAAAACAGCAATGATGCTTTGACAAGCAGCCTAGAAAACATAATGGATTTTGGAACGGCCCTAGTTTAGTGATGTATTAGTGTGGTTTCTTTTACTGTTATTTTCAAAGGCTTTGTAATTTATATATCAAATGGAAATAAAGTAGTCTCAATGAAATTAGCATTACTTCAGCCATTTTAGGTTTGTTTTTTCTATTTTCATGTAATAGCTAAAAATATTTTAAATAAATATTAGAGAGACAAAGGTCTTTCACAGAGTAGGATTACACCAAAGTGCCTTGCTGGAAGAATAAAAGTATTTATGACATAATTGAAAAATAAAAGTGAAAGACACTTTCCATAGAATAGTTAGGAAATAATGTTCATGACTTTGGAGTATACGAAGCAATAAATGGCTTTCACGGGTGATTAAATGCTGAAACGCAGCTAAGATGTTTGATCACCGTGCAAGTAATTTATTTCAACACTATGAAACATGATTCCTATTACAAGACAAGATAAAAGGAGATACAACAATATTTTTCTTCTCTCGTGAAGGTCGGTTAGAACAATTAATACTGGGAAGACCAGATGGCTCAAGGGACAGGCAGTGGGTTTTAGACTGTTCTTTTAGATGTGGAGCATATCAATAGTAAATAACCATCAGTATCATCTGTTTTTCTACCATATGCAAAGTCAGTCAGGTTTACCAGGCCGTTTCTCATGCAAAGTATTCACAGTCTCAAAAGTCACCATCGTGGTTGACACATTTGGTCCTGTTTCAGCAAAAAGACTGCAGAATACATTGACACTGTCGACCGGGAGTGAACTAAATGAATTTATAAACTCGGATTTGTGGAATTAGGTGTGCACAGTTGCCCACATATATTTACAGACTAACAGACCATGTGTAAACACAGATGTATCCCAGGCTTCAGTTCATCTCACTTAAAAATTTTGGCTCATATCCTGTTTTCTTTTGGGGATTTAACTCTTTGAAAGTATTCTTTAATACAACTGGATATTGAAATACCTGAGTAGTGAAATAAAGCATAAGCACAAAACTTCACAACCATAAACCAATTAGCTTAAGAATGATGGAATGATAAATAGCTTTATAAGTGAAGCTGTTTGGAGATTTGTAAATTAAAGAGTAAAAACTTTAAACTTAAAATTCAAAAGATTTTTGTCATTATAGATGCTCACAGTAATTACAGAACTATTTTAATATGGTGTATTTCATACAATTTCTGTTACTAAAGAACTCTTATGTTGAACTTCTAAAGTTAGAAGAATCTCATCCATGTAAGTAATCAGGACTGTGTGTTGAATCTTAATGGACAGTTTTGTATACGCTCATATTACTAAACTATGCTGTTAATTATTCTATCATATTTGCAGGCCTAAATTTAATTTTCATATTTCCTCCACCTAACACTTCCATTGGGCAAAGAAACACTTTTTTTCTTACTTTTGTGCAATTTATCACCTTTTGATTTCCTCTTATTTTAAATGTGAATTTTCTTTATGCCTCCTCTGCTTGCACTTCAGTTGCAGACATCCCAAGGTTATAAATATTGCATGTTGTATTTATTGCTACAGCTTTTCTAGCAGTTTAAAAGGTGGGTTGTTCTTTGTATGCTTGTTTGTTTGTTTGTTTAAAAGAGGGAGATTTTACCTAAAGCAACAAACTTTGACACTGACAGTATGTAGCATTTAACAAAGAAAAAAAAAAATAAAATTGCTTAGTCCAGGAACTCTCTTATTCTGCAGATAAAACATTTCATTACAGTGGGAAAGGTGAGCTTTTCATAACCTGTATATCTTTATTTGGTATAGTTTCTTCTTGTCCATCTACCTTATCCTAATAAGTGTCAGAGGCCAAACTTTTGGAAACAGTTCCTCACTTCTTACCTATTCCAAAACTTGAAATGTTGCTTAGAACTGACAATGCAGATAATAAAGCTATGGGTGTTACAGATGAGTCATGGAGTAAAAACCTTTGAGGTGGAACACAGACTGCTTCTGTGCACAGGATCTGCCTGTCCTCAAAGACATAAAGACTGAATATGATAAAGGCAATAAAAGCAGAAATAAGTCAAACCCAGTCCCAGCAGTGTCTTCCTCTCATCATCTGTTTTCTTCCTCTATAAAATTCCAAATGTAAACAAGTGCATGGCTCAGCAGGCCGAAGTGATTTATTTTGTGCCTTTTCAGGTATACTTAATGCTTTTAGTTGTGCCTGTGTATTTTTTAATTTTATGTTACCTCTGGCCTTGACAATTTGTCTGTACATTGTGCAGCAGTGACAGATTCTCTTGTTAGATGTCTAAAGGATTGTACCTTATTACATCTCAGTGTTTGTCTTTTTTCCTCCTGAATTAAATTACATCAAGTAAAAGATGAAAGAGTGAAACGTTGGAATAGTGAATATAGGCTTACCAGTATGGTATGCAGGAATATTGATAAATTCTGGGAGTGTGCTTCTACTACCATTTTCCAGTTCTATATCTCTGTCATTCAGTGCATAGCACTAACTCTGTAATATTTATAAAATATTGAACAAAAATAACCATATGAAAAAAATCAAAATACTTGCAATAAGTTTACTGAAAGGTTTAAAACCGTCTTTATTCCAGTTGTCACTTTTCCCGAAGGCTGAGATAAAAGCAGAAGGGGCAGTTTTCAAGATTCAGTTCACATGGCAACATATTTATAAATGCTTCTGAACAGAAACAATTGCATTTGGGGGAAAAAAATGTATTTTATTGTTGTGTGTGCCCTTTGGCAAAAAAAAACCAAAAAACCCTGTTGCTTAATAATCAGTACTATAATTTTCTTAGACAAATATAGGAAGAAAGCATAATGCCAAACCATGGATGATGGTGAATAATCACACTGCTGGTATAATAATACCTCAAAGGGAAACTGTATGATGGGATCTATATTTCCTTACTGCAAGTTTTGCATGATGGAGTACTTAGAGTATCTTTCAGTGGAGCTAGTTATTGTAGGCAAGTTAATATGTAGGCAATTGGTCATTGAGTGGGTACGCATAGTTACATCCTCTCCACAGAGATGTGTCATTTGCACAGAAACCTTAGAAAAAGCAGTGAGATCTTACATGAGCTGCATCATATCCAAAATTTTACAGGATCCTGAAGTATCGGAAAAGATACTGTAAAAGAAGGAAATCCTCACTGGCAAAATATAGATAGGAAAGTGCAAAAATTTAATGTAGCATTTGACTGTGATTGTGTTATATCTGCAATTGCCTGGTGCTAATTTCTACTGGAAATCTCAGCAATGTATGAGCCTTGCACTGCTACATGCAGTACATGGCTTTTGGTCAGTCCTGGAACACTATGTTGCAGCAATTGTGGTTTAACCAGATTGAGGTCTAATACTGGGTTTGGGTTCCTGTGAGAGATTACTATCTCAGCTAGTTTTAGTGTCCAAGAACTTCTCAGGTTGCTGTTCATCTCTGTAGCCTCTGAACAAAGACAACATTTGTACTTGGGAAGTTCTGACATTGGGATTTATTGTGAAATTCTAATTGGAAATGACTATTTCTCAAGAAGAAAGTAGGATACGGAAAACAAATAAGTGAAGAGGATAATAGAATAGTACAGTACTGTGTTGGTTTAATTAGTATTAGGCTAACATTAGAATGTCGTAAATGTCATTTTCTTTTGGCAACATTCAGGCTGAGCTAGAGTTCTAGCCCACAGCTATGTGCACTTTATGGGTGGGCAAAGCACTAAGACTTCTGCCCAAGGATCATGCTGCAGTTTTTCAGTGCCTTTTCTTCTTTGCCTAACACCCTGTGGCTCAAGAGACATTTTATTTTCTCCCTTTCCTACTCTTTCTGCTTCCCAGAAATTGCTTATGGCTAATGCAGAGGGTGATGACAGGCATGCAAAAAAGTTAAGTACCTAAGAGAAGTAGATGTGTTTAACTATAATATCTAGGTTAGCTGATGTTAGGGAGTTTGATTGTTTTCTGTTTGGGTTGTGGATTTGGTTGTTTTTAGGTTTTGTGGGAGTTGATTGGTTTGTTTGTTTGTTTGCTTCATTTTGGTTTTTTTTTTCATAGAATCATAGAATGGTAAGGTTGGAAGGAGACCTCAAGGATCATCTAGTTCCAACCCCCTGACACAGGCANTTTTCCTTTCCTTTTGTTCTTATAGAGCTCTTTGCATGTATTTGGAACCTAATAATGGTACTTATCACTCTTACAGCATTTACAGTTTTCACAGCACATAGTCTAATCTATCTGTCTCCTACAATACACATATTGAAGTGGCAGTTTACATGAAAGCTTGGGTCCTCAGGGCCTTCACTTATGCTTTGCAACTTGCCCTCAAAGACCTGTATTTACCACAGTCCCCCCCAAATCTAGTACTTCCTCTCTTTAAAAAAAATGCTGAGAGAGAAAACAGAGATAATATTCTCATTTTTCTATCTCTAGCCTGCTATTTTCATGATTTACAATATGCTTTTTCTAGTTTCACTATCATGTATTTTCCCACACGAAACCCAGACCTAATCTCTAGTATTGCATGTTGGTACTCCACTAGTCAAAACTGCCCTAACCTGGATTAGTTTTCTCATTAACTCTAAACTTTTCAGTTGGTGCAAAAACCTGCATGATATTTCTTCTAGTGCAGCACTGCCTATAAGACATGAGGAGGATGACAAGGCAGTCTTTTTTTTTTTTTTTTTTTTTCTTTTTCTTTTTTTCTTTCCAATGGATGAAGGCAAACTGCCATAAGAATCTCTGTGGATCAATAAAGCACAATTTATGTAAATTGCAACAGCTGTCTCCCTTAAATTAAACAAATGGATCAGGTCCAGCACTCAGTACTTTAGTGGTCCTTTCCATTTTGGGCATACAGAAAGTTTCTTTGAGCAACTGAGAACTATACCATTGCTTTATCTTGGGACTCTAGCAAGTTAAGAAGTGCAATTGCCTCTTCTTTTTCTCATTATCTGTGGCTTAGGTCGGATAGTACCTTCTGCAGTATCATTTGGATTAACTCATTTACATCTCCCTGTGCTATTTTGCCATTTTATCCATAAAACCAAGGCTCCAAACTACAGTAAAAGATAATACAATATACATGTCATTTTACTTCCATTACTGCTAGGGACAGTACGAGGCAGTCACATTGTATTTGCAGCTCTTATTCATATGATCAGCTTGAAATTTCATATTTGATTTTAAGATAATCATATTTTCATGAAAGTGCTCACAACTTCAGTTCCATCTTTGCTCAGTAAAATTATTTATTATACTGTTATTGAAATAGGAATTATTGGAATAGTACTGGAAACCTGCCAGCTAACCAACAGTGAAGCTTTGAGGTACTCAGTCATTTTACATAATATGCAGAGGTAAATTTATGTGGGGTTGTAAATTGTAGCAGTTTTCCAATTATTTTCTCCACAACTAAGAATGTTTGAGAAAAAGATTTAATTTTTTTTTAATGGAATGCTAAAAAAAGACTTTAATGTTAGAAGAGAAAATAATCTAAAGCCTTACTTTACCTTTTCTTAAATAAATAAGTGCAATGCAAAGGAGAATGGCTGTGATTATACTGAAAAAAAAATTGAAAATGTTAAGTCTGATTCTTAAATACCAGGTACCAAAAGCTCTCCATTCTTACTGAAATTCATAAGTAGTATAAATATTCATCTTCCTGAGGAGGGATGACCTTCTAAGGACAGATTGGTGAGAGGAGGAGAAATCAGGTTGTTAGCTTTGTTTTAGTTCTTAGCACATTGTGCTGCAATGTTTTGTTACCCTGAACTGAAGAGTAGGTTAGACCACTACCAACATGAAAGCTCAGTAAAAACTTCAGTGTACAGAATGGTAGATATTCTTTCTGATTTAGTAAATAATTTTTAGCATATATCTAACCTGTAATTGCTAAATATGAATATGTGGATGTTGAGGTACCAATGCAGCGGATATACTACTTTGAATTTTGTCTTTTATGAATATGAATACTGTTTAGAACAAAAGTCATTGTAGATTTTCCCTCTAATTGAATAGGAGTGATATATGTTTTAGCTTCAGTTCACTAATTATAGTGAAGATAGGAAACAGTGTGGCTTAGTGAACACAGAAGTGAAATGGTAAATTGGATTCAGCCGCTAGGCTGTGTCACTGTCTTGAAATCACAGAATTAACCAGGTTGGAAAAGACCACCAGGATCATTGAGTCCAACCTATCACCTAACACCTAATTAACTAAACGATGGTACTAAGTGCCTCATCCAGCCTCCTCTTAAACACCTCCAGGGATGGGGACTCCACCACCTCCCTTGACAGCCTAACATCCAGCCTAAACCTGTCCTGGCACAGCTTGAGGCTGTGTCCTCTTGTTCTGTCCCTGGGTGCCTGGCAGAAGAGACCAGCCTCACCTGCCTACAACCTCCTNTTTCTGACACAATTTATCTGCTTCTTTGTGGAGTGTTCCACCTCCCCTTATTGAAAGGTGTGGACTTAGCCTAATATATGTATATCATGACATCCAAATAAAGGTTTGTCAGATTCAGAAATGTTAAAAGAAGACTAAGAGAAGACACACTAATAACCGTGGAGGCCTGGCGAAAACAATATCAGAATTAATGGTTTCTCTGTTTAAGTATGAAATGCTTCTGTCATCTGATAGATGAAAAATAATGTTAATATTTTGTGAAAATACAAATTAAGTCCAGCCCATTTTGTAGTGCTAAGCACTCTTGCAATATGAGGTCCAGCTTCAGCAAAGCAGCCTATGACATCTGCAGCATCAGAAAGTTTGCTTTTTAACTTCTGAAATAAAAATAACAGACTGATCTTCCTTTGACTAAGACTAAGGAGGGTTGCTTCCTGCCACTGCACTCCTAGAGTCACGACAAAAATCTAGAGCAAGTTAAACCTCTTCATTCCAGACTCTGAGTGATTGTCTTGGCTCTTCTGAGGTTGGATCCCAACCTCTGTCTGTCTCCTTTTTACTTTTTTCCTGGTGATGTGTTTCAACCAGTATTTAGTTCATTGTATCTTATACATGAGGTCATTCTTGGAGTCACTTTGAACAGTGACTCATTACTATTAATTTATGGATTTCAGACAGTAAAAGGACTAAGAATATGTGTAAAACTGAGTTTACAATCTACTTGAGCTGGCAATCCTCAACTCAACTTGAAAATCTCTGCTCTGTCTCCTAATAACAATACTGAGCTCAGGTGACTTGCTGAATTCCTGATCTGAGATAAACCTTGCTCCTAGCCCATTTTTACTTCACCTGTATGGACAAGACTCTATAATTAGAAATGTATTGGGAAGCAGGAAAGAGTTTACTTCTTCCTGAGGCAGACTATTTCCAGGAAGCAATGGATACCAATGAAGACAAAGATGAGAAGAGATGACTCGTATCTTAGCCTGAGTAAGGATGACCTTCAAAGTCAGTCTTAACTGACACTGTAGACGTATTAAAATAACCAAGGAATATGTTGCAGAGCACGAAAAGTTAATTATTCCTTGAAAATAACCTTCAGAAATGCAAGAATATAGGACAAAAACAAGAGTGGAATCAGAAGTCACAGAATCTATGACTCTGTGCTATTGCAGGAATTATAGAAGTCCTTCCAGTTTAAACTTAGTCTTAAAATGATCTAAGCTTTTTCAAATAATTGCTTAGGGTGCTGTTTGTTTGTTTGCTTGTTTTTTCTTTCAGAGCAGAATAATGCAAATAATGAAATAGAAATAGGTGGTAGCATTATTAACGGTACAATTTGCTTTATCTTCAATATAAAAATATATAGCCAACAAAGGGAAAAACATTGATAATTCTTATACAATCTTAAATAGTTATTAAGGTGCTGAACACTTTAATAATGAACTAGATTATTTTTAGAGCTAACAAAAAGTAACAAAATCTCTTTAACAAATTATGCTTAGGAGATTGTTAGAGTTTTAATCGGTTTCTTGTACTTAAACTCATTTTCCCAGCATGATGAACACTATCTGTGGGAGCTTTTCATAAGAAATTCACACTATGATTATGGCACCAGCTATTTCAAGTAAAAACATTGTGAAATGTTACTATTGTTTGGGCAGTTGGAACTGAAATGATTGAGTGAAGGATGATAGCTATGCTGCAGGCTAATTGCATGGCTAATGTCTTTGCTTTACATATCAATAGATGTTTCTAGAGATGAGCAATAACTGAGACTCCATTATCAGTCCAATACAATGCACTTAAATTAGCCACCATTTGTGAATACTCTTAAAATAAGAGCTGGCTAGTACTTAGTGATGTTGCACTTGACATGTTTTTTGTTGTCAGAGTGTAGATGCTGCATATGGCACACTAGGGAGTTTTGATGTAGTCAGAGAAGATGTTTTTACAATATTTTGCTTCATATTGATTAAAATCACTGAAATTTTCAATGAAATAGGAGATCAAAAAAGGCCATCAGAACAATGGCAAAAAGGCAGTGGGGCTGCATGTTAACTTTGCAAGTGCACTAAACTGACAAGCAAGGTGCTCAACTGGGAATGGATTTCCCAGCCAAAGGATGAAGCCCATTGGAGCAATGCTAGTGGATACTCTGATTCCATTTTTCATATGAAAGTCCACAAGCTGACCATATGTTCAACTTGAAAGTTGAAGTGAAAGAGAGCATCTTGTATCTGAAAGTGCTTGCCGTAAGTTTTTGTAGATACTTAAGGAGTTACTTGACTTGAATGAGCAGATTAACATGGATTTTATGTTAAGCAAGACCTTGTCTCTTTGGCATTGCCACTGATTTCAGTGTGTGTGTGTGAAAAGTGCACAGGAGTATCACACAGGCAGCACATGGATTAAAAAGAATTAGGTTTTGCTGACAATATGCCTCTTCTAAGTGGCAGCTTAACTGTTTAAAAGCAAAGATTAAAAAGGTGGGATTAATTATTAATTCTTATTAATCAGAGAGTTTGCATTAAGCTGTTGTTCCTGCCCCTTCCTTCTCTACATTTGTACAGCATAGTGCTTATCATATTGGGATACTTCACATCTTTTGCTAGCAGCATTGAAGGCAGTGATGAAACCCGGAACTGACTAACATCTGATGACATCAGGCTTTTGTCACCTACTTACACATCATCTAGTCTCCAGTAATATACAATTTATAGACCAAGCCATCAATCTTCAATACAAATATAATTTTTGCTGTATAGCTGTGTAAGCAAGAAAAAACCATGAAGTGTGGCAAAATTCTTCCTACACCAAATACTCACAAAAATATGATCTGATTAAGTGGAATCAATTTGTAGCAAATGCTGAAATTCATTAGACTTCAACTCCCTGCATTAAAAAAAAAAAAA
>WBNM01014025.1:130271-150419 GCA_013399055.1 Ramphastos sulfuratus
AAAAAAAAAAAAAAAAAAGGAAGATGGAAGTATCTCAGGTATGTTTGAAGAATAAAGCCTGAGTGTTTCCCTTGCTGGGAGTGTTATTGTGCAGGAAAAAAGGGCACCTAAGGAAAAACAAGCAAAATAACTGCTCCATGGAACTGCACAAAGCAAGGGAAGGTATATAGGGTTAGGATCCACAAGTGATAGATAGGGATTGAGATATTACCTTAAGGAAACTGAATGCTACATGCAAGGGAAGAACTGCTATATGTGTAGTTTACACATTGTCATTTAACTGAAATCTTCACTTAAGATTGCAGCAGAATGATGATTTAATTAACTTTTTAATATATATTCTGATTAATTCTTGCATTGTGCTTTTGCTTTTTGCACTTTAATGGAGATGCTGCAAACAGAGAGGCTTCAGGGATGTTAAACACTTGCCTGTTAAATGTTTACAGTTATGATCATCTTGTTTCACTTATGGCAGTTGATATTAGTATCAATTGATTTAATTCTGTTTCTTCGCTTCAGTTATATTTAAGAGATTGATTTTGTTTTTAATCAGCTTTGTGTCATACTTACAGATAAATATGGCTTGTGCTTGTAAGCTTACTTGCTGGCTAGGATGCCCAGAATGCAGCAACTCCTCTTGAATACAAAATTGCAAGTATATGTTGCATACTTTACACCACGACTAAGTCTCAGCTAGCAAGTAAATATGAATAACTTGTGTTATAAATGTCAATGTAGGAGTAAATGCAGGAATGATCCTTATCCATCTGCATAAAACTGCATGCAGAAGCCTGAATTGAGTTCCTCTTTTAGATTTAAAAAAAAAAAAAAAAAAAGTCTATATAAAGGGAAAGCATTCTGGGTTTATTTCACTTGTTAAGGAGGGTAGACCAAATTTTTGAACCTCCTATGACTGTATTCCTAGGA
The DNA here is from genome assembly GCA_013399055.1 of Ramphastos sulfuratus. Taxonomy (NCBI): domain Eukaryota; kingdom Metazoa; phylum Chordata; class Aves; order Piciformes; family Ramphastidae; genus Ramphastos; species Ramphastos sulfuratus. Next base: position 131,199 of record WBNM01014025.1, read on the forward strand.
AAGATGACCATACATTTTTTTCCCAGCAGCTCAGCTAGAGGAGCATGCCACCAAGTTGGAAAACATGTAACAGAATGAGAACACTTCTCCAACTTACATAGAGGGAAAAAAAAAAAAAAGAAGTAAGAAAAAGGAAGATGCCACTCTGTCATAAATGACTATACAGTAATTTATTCAATAAATACCATGACTGGCTTACTGGAGCAGCTAAAGGGTGGACTAGAAAAACCTTCTCTGAAAATATATTGTGGTAGCTCTTACTGTCATGACTGGCATGCATGCTCCATACTTGGTAATTATTATTAGGAAATCACCTTCTTAAAACACAGCAGGTGCTGTTTTAACTCTGTCATAGATTAGGAAGATGATTGTGTAACAATCATAGAATCATAGAATGGTAAGGTTGGAAGGGACCTCAAGGATCATCCAGTTCCAACCCCCTGCCATAGGCAGGGGCACCTCCCACTACTACAGGTCACTCAAGGCCTTGTCCAACCTGGTCTTGAACACCTCCAGGGAGGGAGCAGCCACAACCTCCCTGGACAACCTGTGTCAGTGTCTCACCACCCTCACTGCAAAGAACTTCCTCCTAACATCCAGTTTAAATCTTCCCTCTGCCAGCTTAAACCCATTGTCCCTTGTCCTGTCATTATAATACCTTGTAAATAGTCCATCCCCAGCCCTCCTGTAGGCCCCCTTCAGATACTGGAAGGCTACTATAAGATCTCCTCGAAGCCTTCTCTTCTGCAGGCTAAAGAGACCAAAAGTTACGGTCTTTTGAAACCTCTGCATCTTTTCCTTGATAAGCAGCTTTGAGAAGAGCAGAGCGGAGTGTTGCTCATTTCAAAGTCCTGCCTTAAGAGTAGCAAAGTATTTTCTCTGCTTTGTATATCCCACAGTTTAAATAATAAAAAGAAACTTATTTCAAACCACAGTCAAATCTCTCCTCATCTGAGGCAATGCTGAAAGATATTCCTTCTTTAGCTCATGTCAAGTAATCTGATGTGTATCCTCATTCTCTGCATGTAGTAAAAACTCTTCAGGAGTTTCATGGAAGAAAAAGTCATGGTGTTCCCGATCAAAGGTGACTGTAGCTAGCATGGCTTACTTCTCTCAGTTTAGTAGAGGATTTGCTGGTTTTGTCCAGAACTGTCCAGATACCAGAATTGTTATGCTTTCTCTACCAGCTTTGGGCATCACTTCTATTTTCCACCAGTTTCATTGCCACTGGACAATACAAGATTACCTTAGCCAGTAGCAGAACAGCCATCCCAACATCTCAACTTAAGAGGTTTTCTCATAACATTTACTGTAATAAAAGATTCAGTCTTTACTGCGACTCAGAGCGATAGAGAAAGCTCCTGGCCAGTTTCTGGTTAAAGCATCCATTTAATGACAGGCAACAGTACAGCAGTGTTTTGCATGAACAAGCAAGAATGTGTCACATCAGGCCCTTAATGCAAAGGAGTGATTTGTCTAGGGAAATAGTGCATCTTCTTACAGAATAACAATAGCCATGATTCATCTCCTGTGCTTTAGAAATACATTGACAAGTCTTATTGGCAAACATTTCTCACAGTCTGAAATGGACAGGCGAGGATTTGATCTTTATGTCTGCATTGGATCAATGGAATTGGCTATTTAAATTCCATAAAGGTCTTGCATTTCTTGCATTTGTAGTGCTCCAGAGCAAGGCAAAGTATAGGTTTTTAGGGACGTGCTTTTCAGTAGAATTAGGGTCTGTCAAGATACATCTCTCATCAATATTAGCTGCAATTTCGGTGTGGCGGTGTTCATATTCACTGCTCTCAACCCTCTAAGCTGGACAAACCCAAGTCCTTGTTTCTTCATACCTCTTAATCATCTTGGTAGCCCTCCACTGGATATTCAGCGGATTTTCAGTGTGTCTCATGAGCTGGGAGGGACCAAACCAAGATTTCTGATGTAAGTGAACAAGTGCTGAATAGAGAGGGATGTTTATTTCTCATATAGCTACATTTTTCTAAGAATTTTGCTTGTTGCCTAAAGCTGATGAGTCCTATTATGAGCACTTCTCATGAGCAAATCTTGAAGGTGTTTACATATGTTATAAGAAATACTAAACTGACACAGAGGTAAACTGCAGAACAGCCTGAGCTCACTAGCTGATCCTTTTGCTTCTCGTGCAAGTTACTGCATGAGTTCCTATCACATCAGATTTACTTTATCTTGTCCCTGTACTTAGAAACCAAATATTTTGAAAATTTTAGCGTACAAATATCATCCTTTTCAAAGGAGCTTGTTCTTGTGATGCTATGGGCAGGTTTATTTTTTAAATTAATATAGTTTATTATTTTTTATATTAATATATTTAATCTCACTGCATTACCTATTTTTAATCAGGTTCTTTACATGGTCATGAAAAACATTACACAGAGGAAAAACAGGGAATCTACAACTTAAGAAATAATGCAAACATTATTTAAACTTAATTGAACTGGAAGAGAGGTTCTTGTGGTTGATTATACTGCTTGTCCACTAGAGGGACTGGAGAAGCTTGTTTCTGCTTAAGGCAGAAGGCACTTGGATTCAGTTACAAACTTTAACAGAATTTCTTACAAAGAGGCTTTTGAATATTTACTCACAAAATTAGTATCTGTGGACTCCCTGGGCTAACTACAGTTTCCAGACAGTATCCAAACACTAGAAAGGAGTTCTGTTGGTGTCTTGATAGCCGCTGAGGCATCTAGATCTTCCCAGGCTCTAACAGGGTGCTGGGAGAGAGGCAGACGATCTCTGACTTGGTCTCTAGTTCCTCTTGTACTCCAGACTTGGCACAGAGGTTTGCAGAGGTGCAGGTAGGATGTCTTGCAGTGGTGCAGACAGGCATAATGTTGGTGGCACTTTTGCCACATCAAGAGGCATTTAATGCCTTCTCCTGGTAAACTTAGGCAAAGCAGTTTCCAGGTAAACAAACCCAAAGTATCAGGGCTTGTTATTATGCAGGAGAGCTGATTTGGAATTTAGCAGACATAATGCTGCAAAGCAAATCAGGCAAAAGCATGTCAGAGCATGGCAGGTACAATGTCTGAAAGCAATGAGGCAGAAGCACAGAGAGAGCAATGGCGGAAGCACATTGCCTTTACCTGCTCATCTCCTTTTATCAATTCAGCCCGAGGCTAATGTCTCTTTGGCCACAGATTAGCTAGTCAGAATGGCAGTTTGCCAAACTTAACAGTATTAGGTGATCTAGGGCCTGCTCCGACCCTTTTAGGGCAAAACACAAACAATTGTATAAACACACGAGGGTACCCCGTTTACAAGAGAGAAGAGACATAATGGCAGCACACTTTGGTCTTCCTTTCCTGTGGTGGCTTCTGCCAACAGCAGAAGAGAGAGCAGTAAACATGTCTGGACAAGCCAGGACATGTTTAGGCCTATTTTGGCCTTCCACGACAGTTCTTGTGTCTAAGACATCACTTGTGACAGTTTAATAGTTGCTCCAAGCCTTGCCTGTGTCTTGAGGATCCATACAGTGAATTCCATAAACTACATTGATTCAAGATTAAATTCTACTTTTGAAATATACTGAGATACAAAAATTAAAATAAGATAAATATCCACACACAGTACTTCACATGACTGACTGTAAAACTTTACTTGGAATTATCATTGTCACTTTGGTGAATTGCTTCACTTAAAATAGAAACAGGTCACATGGATTATAATAAGATTCTAAATGCTTTGGAGACAAGTACTGAATGGAGCTTCACCCTACAGAAATATGCTTGTCTACCAAAAAGTAATTAGTTTCTGATTGACCAGAACTCAGCTTTCTGGACTGCTGCTATGCAGCATTTGAAAATGAATGTGGAATGTACTGAAAACCTCAGGCATAACTCTACAGTACGCTTAATTCATTTTAGCCTATTTCTGTGGGCTGTAAGTCACAGTCTAGTGCTCCCTAAACTGATAAAATATAAACACTAAAACCAGTGTTAGCAAATGTCTTCCTTGCCCTTCTCCCCACTGTACTGTTCCCACAGAAACATTAATGATTTATGTGGATAATTTGGGTGAGTAGCTGTAGTTTATGATACTTTTGAAAGTCTTTCCCTGGGTCTTGTCTCCATGTTTTTTTCTTGTCTCTAGTCCCTGATGGACAAGAGGCATAAAATGTCCTCATAGCTCCATCTTAAATTCAAATCCTCTTTTCTGATGTACACATAATCATCATCATCAAGAGGAGCTCTTGTTCTTACAAAATGAATTGCCATTATTATTGGAAAAACTGTTGTAACTGTGTTGAAAGACCATGAGCACTGTGTATATAAGACCAAATGACTACTTAAGCAGGTTAAACACAGTTCAGATTAAGGACATTAGAATGACAACAGGAAATGACTATTGAGTGTGATCACATGTGAAAAAATCCTTGATATGGTGAAAATTTTTACTCAGTAAAAAGTTGTTATTCAGTAATACGTATGTAACACTTCAGCAATTAAGTCAGCTTGAAATGTTTGAACCAAATATATATATGTATGTGTGTATAACATATATGTGTGTGCATGTATATATAAAATGGCTTTTTAATTAGATTAATTAAAATGCAAGCTAAATTTCATAGAGGTGGATGTTCTTCAAAAATCTTCATTGTTGAGGAAAGTTTTATCTGACCAGACTACAGACCTAAGAAGTTTGCTTTAGGTTTCAGGTACTGTTGAAGTCTAATTTACATGGAGCATCCATCTTCTAAGTAAGTTACAGATTGTAAGAAGTACTTATTTTTCTTTCCCTTTTTTTTTTTTTTTTTTTTGACAGATACACTCATATAATTGATGTAGGAGGGAGTAGAGTACTAAGCATGAAAGGATTTTGAAGCACAAAAGCTTGTCTATGTCTCACTCAGGTTCACCACTTGGTTTAATAATATGTCACCTCTTTTTTTCAACACTTGTATTTTTAGACCATCACAAAAACAATCAGGCTAGGAGTGTGCTCTCTGTGCCTTCTCCTCTAGTTCAAGTTATGGGATAATTTCAAATCATTAGGTGAGTTAATTAGTCATATAAAATACAGAATTTATTTGGTAGCCCTGTCAACGCCTCTCCCCACCACCCTCCAAGGGCAAAGGCTGAAGCAGCCATCTCCCATTTAAATGTAGCATGGTTATTTCTATTCTCACAACACTGTCTCAAATCTCCACAATTTATTTAGTATTATCTAAAAATACTTTGAGCATAGCATCATACATGTGTATGTCTGATACCAGCTATTATTAGGACTCTATTATAATAAGAATCATATAAATGAATGATGACTTTCTTGATTCACAGTTACAAGATCTGGTCCTCGGTGTGATACTGCTGCTTACTAGATCCTAGGAGGCAATCAGTCCTTGCTCAGAATTTAAAGGGAATTCTAACCCTCTGATTTGCTATGTTTTGGCAGTCAGAGGGAACCCTGAAATCAACACCTCCTCCCCAGACGGATTACATTTACCTGTAATCTCAGGCTTTAGCCCAAGAGTCAGGCTTGCTGTTCTCAGGGTGTTGGTACAGCTACAAGTGCAGGTGCTTCTTCTGAGGAAGTGACATTAAATAGATGAAAGAAAGACTATGGAGACAGGTTTTGTGTGGGCAGGTTGCAAAATGACAGCATCATTGACAGAATGTGCCAAAGGTATTATTTCCTTCATTAAAGGGAAAAAAAAAAGAAAAGACACAACAACAAACAAAGCAGCCCAATGCTATCTTCAAAAAGAAGTGTGGAGATTAAAGGAAAAAGAATCAGTCTTCATTTTGTCATTACAGGGATATATGCAACACACTATGTTGTTAGAAAACCTGCGTTATAGTTTGTATTGTGCTACATCTCTCTGTGCTATAAACAAAAGGCAGTTGTTTGGCTTTTCCATACTTAAAACAGGAATATAATCTTTGGTCCATATTCATATTCCTGCACTCCAAAAACTTACTAAAAAATCTCTACTTTATGAATATTTTTAGACTTCTAATGTAATTATTGAATTGTTTCTTTACAACTATTTATATTATCTTGCTTTTTACCCTGAAAAATCCACATGTTTCAAGGGATTTAGGTCTTTGGGGATGTTAACTGTGATTGGAGTTTAAAGAGGTATCTATGTTTAATTGCTGTATCTCGGAGTACTTTACAAAGGTGTGTAACTTATTCCACTTGCTGTTCACAGATGATATATATATGTAGCAAAGGATTTACTCCAAGTTAGATAGGTAATGAATGGTAAATTAGGAAGCATGATTCCTAAATAAGAATCTCATGATTCCTGCTTACTTGCTTTTTTTACAGGAGAAAGATGTTTTCCTGAACTTATGTGTACAGGAACATGCAATGACCTACTTTTAAGGTATATTATAACTTCAAAGCCTGTACAAACTGATGAGAGCAGTTTAAAAGCATTTCCATTATTCTTATTTTTTTTTTTTAAGTGACTTTACTGGTCTTTCCAGGAAAGCAAAATGGATTTTTGTGCAGCAGAGAGGACTTTGCAGCATAATGTTACAAAAGTTTTTCCTGATGAAAGTATTTTTTGCTGCTTTAGGGGTTTAACCTTAGCTGGGAAATAAGCCCTGCACAACCACTTGTTCATTTTCTCCTGCCTGGGACAGCAGGGAGACTTGAAAGAGAAGTAGGAAACTCATGGATTGAGATAAATACAGCNCTGTGAAGTCCCCCATTCCTCCTCCTTCCATCAGCTTTATGTGTGCCGAGTGTGAGATCATACGGAACGGTCTATCCCTTTGACCAGTTGAACTCAGCTGTCCTGAATATGTCTGCTCCCAAACTGCTCTCACTAGCCTTCTCACTGGTGGGGAGAAGCAGAAAAGACCTTGACCCAGTGTAAGCACTGCTCAGCAATAACAAAAACATCCCTGTGTTATCTGTGCTCTGTCCAGCACAAATCCAAGGCACAACTCCATACCAGCTACTGTGAAGAAAATTAGCTCTATCCCAGCTGAAACCAGCACAGCTGTGAAATAAACTATGTTCAAAGGGAATGTATTCAGTTACAGAGTATATTCCTTAGTTGCTTTTCTGCAGTCTTCATGTGTCTGTACAATAGTGTTTAAAAACAAAGAGGTTATGTTTATGGCACTCTGTGTGACATGAAATGCTTTCATAAGAGGAAAGGCATTTCTTTAAATGAAAAGCATAACTCCTGAACATTTTAAATGTTCCTCTGTTTAATTTCTGAACTGAGATGTATGTGTAAAATTAATAATTGCTTGGATTTCGAACAATGAAAATACAGCAAAAATTACAATATAGCAATGGAAAAAACTATGCAAGCGAAAGTATCATCTGGAAGAATAATAACTTTATTTGACAGCGTTTTGACATCATTGATGTACTGTTGTCACTGGAGACCTTGCTTTCTGTGTTTGTGATATACTATTTCAATCCGTATTATCCCAATAGAATCACAAACATGGAAAAGATCTGATGTGTGATAGTCTCTTACTAATGTGTGAGTTGACATGTTGATTGTTCTTTCATATCTGGGACTTGTGAGAATTCTGTTTAAATGGCATTCACCAATACTAATATCCTTATGTACACTTGACAGAGAGGATACAGGTGTTTTGCAAGTGCTTAGCATGTAAAGAAGCAAAGTGGCTCATCTTCTCCATTTTGTACAAAGTGGAAAAAACTAAAATACCTACAGGAGTTAATGACAACTTTCTCATCATTATTTAGTAGACCAATAATACAAATCTGTCTGCAAGAGACCTCTTGTAATCTAAAATGTTAAGGTTTCTATTTTGAGAGTGCACATAACGTATAGAAACAACATCACAGGAGGTTCCACCTCAACGTGAAGAACTTCTTTACTGTAAGGATCACAGAGCACTGGAACAGGCTCTCCAGAGAGGTTGTGGTGTCTCCTTCTCTGGAGACTTGCAAGACCCATCTGGATGGATTCCTGTGCAACCTGTGCTGGATTCTATGGCCTGCTCTGGCAAGGGGGTTGGACTCGATCTCCAGAGTTCCCTTCCAACTCTTAACATCCTGTGATCCTCTGATAATGGCCATAATTGTTCCTAATTTTTATAGAGCTATATCAATGGATTTCCCCAAAAAGACAGACACTCATGGGAACAAGCCAGCCTGGGGAAAAGAAACCAAGGGGAAAATATTCCTCAGGAAAAGGTATAAAATTGGCAGTTAGTGAAATTGCCAACCAAATGGATTACTCTGTCTAGAAAATCCATTTCTGGGCAAGCTTACGGGTTCCAACTGGTAGCAGTGGTGGTTGGCAGTACAGGTCTGCTTATGAATGATAATATGTAGGGGAAGGAATCCTCCTCTATTGCCTCCCTATGCCACTGCCATTTTGCTTTGGCTTGTTGGCTATGTGAAGCACAATTTCCTCATCATAGCAGCAGACAGATTGGGGCAGGATATAGCAGCTGTATCAGGCTTGTTAAATTTTTTCAGATTTACAACTTTATAGATTTAGTCTAGGTAAAGAGTAGTGCAGGTTGGCCCTTGGAGAAACAGGGCCTGAACAGAAGGGAAACTGCCATGACCAGGTCAACTTCCATTCAGATGCCAGTTATAAAGGCAATGAGAAGTAGGAGATACTGGTTGAACAACTCAGTGTAGAATAGCCCCCTGAAGATAGACTATTAGTCTTTTGCTAATCTCTTCTGCTGTCATCTGTAATCTCATCTGAGGAGCCCAAAAGCACTGTGATGGGAGAAAACAGTAAGGAAAGATTAAATGTTCTTTCTTTCCTACAAAGCCTAATGAGTTAGGACTCTTCAAGTTTATTATACAACATTGGTTGAATGCAAGAAAACATGGATTTGAGTTTGAGAACAGCACACTGATAGGAATTTCCATATGCAGTGATAAAATTTACAGAAGTTTCTTTCTTGCAACAAATGTGTATCTCTGCTTCATAAAGAAATTGTCTTCCTATAGCTGCTGTGTCTTGGCTTTATTTTAGAGACTTTTCTTCATCCCTGCCAAGTGCTGCTTCTGTAGCTTACCAGTATGGTTTAAAGGTATTGATATATCTGAAGATGAACAAAATGATTTGGTTTGCTGTCTACATATTGTTTCTGGAAAATGGGCTCCATTTCTTCATTTAGTTCACTAGTTACTATGTTTCTGGTAAATATTTCAATCCTAGGCATAAAGCAGCAGATGGGAATAAAAATTGTGGGTGCCAGCATGTGTGGGAGAGGAAAGGACTGTTAAATTATGAAAGGGAATACGGTATTCAGAGAGTAGTCTTTGTGAGGAAAGAGGTGGAGTGGACGAAATTGTGGACAAGACTTAGAGTGCATAATGAGAGGAAAGAAAGGGATAAAAAAAAGTGTGAAGAAAGAGGGGACTTCAGACTCCAAAAGTCAGTTAGATGTAAAAGTTCTCTGCAATGCTATACAGGAAAGAGGAATCACAGTGAACACGAGAAAGCAAACAGTGGGTGGAGAGCTGTGTTAATGCTCCTAGTCTGCTTCTCATGTCCTTGTTTGTTCTCAGCAAGCTTGTATCTTTGACACTGTACCATGGAGACATACATACAATGTTGGGCTGTTTTGTTTTGTTTTTTTTTCAGAATCTGAGCCTCATAGACTATGTGTTAGGTTATTAACCCAACACTCATACTAAGACAGGTTTCCACAACTTCGCTTCTCAGATATTTAGAAATAATCATCTAATTTGAGGTCTAAACATACTCATGGCTGTTTTCTATCTCTTCTTGCTTCAAGGTTTTCTTTCATATAAAGACCTTGTCTTCCTTGATTTCTATTTTCTCAGCTATTCATATATAAACAAGTTTTAATTCCTCATTTTGCTACTCTAAGCAAGCCCCCACCAAACCCCTTGTGAAGGTGGTTGTGCTCAGCTGCCACCCTGGGTGCTGTAAGGACCCATCATTTCATGGCTGCTCTGTAAGAGCTCCCTTAATGGCAAGCAGTGTGTGTTCTATGCAGCGCCTATCTAATGCACTGTCTTTACATGGCCTGGCCCTTGCTAAAGCTCTTACTCTTGACAGTTTCTGACATCCTATATATATATATAATAGAAATAAGCCAGGAGCTGACAGTTTGCAACATTATAAATAAATACCTCATACTGCGAGTGATGCACAAATGTTGTATTCCTTTAAATTGTAGAAAATGAGGCTTTTAGAGTATGTTACCACTGGCATTTTTTCCTGTAACAAGGGGCTTGGACTGCAGGCTAGGGAATGTTAAATAAATTTCTCAAGCTTCAACAACATCTATTTAAAAAAAAAAAAAAAAAGTTGACTTGAAACTGGTGACCTTGTCATTTCAGACACTGCAGAATGTATTTTACAGTTTCCTCTACCAGCACTAGTAAAGAGTATGTTGTGAAGATGGGAGAAAAAAAATGCAGCCATCACTGCGTTAATTTAAATATATGTTTTTATGACCAGTCTAATGAAGGTAATTCCAGCACTCAAGAACCATTTAAATGACAATGAACAAAACAGCATCTGATAATACACCTTTCTGTTCATTGACATCAGCAAAGATAAATCATAGTAGAAAACTCTACCAAATAGAATTACCTGTGCAGAATAATTTTAGTTTGCAATCCCAAAATTTTCCTCTGTCTCTTTTTTTTTTTAATGACAACCTCTTATTCTTCTCAGAGTATTACTGTAAGCTACTTTAAGCACCCTATCATTAATCCTGAAATATGTATATACTTCCTGCATTGTTACTCAGACAAATGTGCTGTAGCTCTCATGATCACCTGAAGAAAATTACAACTTTAAGAGAAATATTTATATTGCAAATTTGCAAAATACTGCCTGATCTGAAGTGCAAATATATAGTTCCCTCCTATTACTGATAAAAATTATGTGATTTTTAAAAAAACACCTCCAGGAACTGATGAACAAATGATGTCTAAATTTGGGGGTGGATTTATGTACCTAATTTAAGGAATCTTTAAAATCTCTCAAAGAATTAGATGTCTGAAGTCTGTCAGGTACCTGAGAACTTGCCACTGAGGTTCTTTCTGTGCCTTCAGTTCAGTGTGTGCCCACAGCTGCCGAAGCCACTGGCAGTGATGTTAATTTCTGGGCTACCCTAAGTGCAACCCATATTCTGCAAATCATAGAATCATAGAATGGTAAGGTTGGGAGGGACCTCAAGGATCATCTAGTTCCAAGCCCCTGCCATAGGCAGGGACACCTCCCACTAGCACAGGTCACTCAAGGCCTCGTCCAACCTGGCCTTGAACACCTCCAGGGAGGGAACAGCCACAACCTCCCTGGGCAACCTGTGCCAGTGTCTCACCACCCTCACTGCAAAGAACTTCCTCCTAACATCCAGTCTAAATCTTCCCTTTCCCAGTTTAAACCCATTGTCCCTTGTCCTGTCATTGCAAATGACTTCTCTTTCAATGAGTCTTTCACTGAATTGGAAATGGTGGCATGTGTCTTCTCTCTGTAGCTTGAGACTGTGCTCCTGGGGGAAAGCACTGTCTGTGTTTAAGATCTGCTTTTGTTTCCAAGCTTCTCTAGTTCCACTAGTCTTCCCAACTGTTGATTCCCTATTGGGAATGTCTGAACCATATAATCCTTTTGAAGACTTATTAGGGAACTGTGTCTTCCACCTGAGGTTCCTATGGCTGCTCCTTAGATATGACAATCTGTTGTGTCACGGCACCAAAATCTCTTGGTGCTCTGAAGCTTCATTTGCCTTTTGAATTTCAGAGGAAATTGTGTGTCCATCTTTTCTAGGTGTGCACCAGTATCCAAAATATTGTTCTAACAGGGGCTCCTAGGTGATGGTTTCATCTATCAGTGCTTTATGTTTGTAGCTGCTAAACTGAAAAAGAAAATACCACTGTAATTAAATTTGGTAGTCTCCAAATACCCTTTTTGCATATGGGCAGATGTTAAAATTGTTCTGTGCCTATCTTGTAAATCATTCTCCTCATTCTCAATCTCTTCCATGAAAGATAAATAAAACATACCTGAAAATCATCCTGAGTACCTGAAAAAATCCCCAAGCATATAACCATAACTTCAATGAATAAATACTCTTATTCTTATTCTATTATATATTTCATTATTACAAGCTGTAGCAATGCTATTTTTATTAATTTAATAAAGAAAACTGGTATATTGCTGGGCAAAGGGAAATATTTTACAGTTCTAGCTTTTCTCTACGATGTAATAGATCTGTTCAACTCTAGCAGGTTTTTTATACCTTTTATTGAGACAAATCCTGAAATCGTTATTCTTTCCTTCCTCAGGACAATCTCATTTTAACTTCAATGAGATAATAAGGCTTATGCTGCTTTGTAAAGTACTTTGAGATCTTTGGTGAACAAAATTTAAATATTATTGAAAGGGAAATTTGATTGGGTTTAAATTAAATAAGGAACTTCAGGATTCAGTTCATGGAAATAGCTCATTGTTTTGGACATGTGCTTCTTCATACATTCATAAGCTCTTCATACTGGTGTTACAGTGTAGAGTGAATCACTCTGCCTTCGTGTAGAATCATAGAACCANGCTCATGTTGAGAGAAGAGAGAAGAGAATAGGAGTGATAGTTGTGTGATAGTCATGGCTGGCCTTGGAGCAGGGACTGTCCTCCTGCTCTTATACACAATCTGGCACTTAATGGATACATTTGCTTGCAGAATTATGTGTTTAAATAATTTACTTTGACATGTGGCTGCAGCATTACAAGTAAAATACAGATTCTTTATTTCATCTTAACTAAAACCTGCCATGCATACGAGTTTGTTCTATTAGCTAGGGCAAGCTAGGTCAGAATTTTAATGGAGAAGCCCAATAAGGTAGATTGCAAGTAATTTTCACTTTATGAACTTGGTCAAATTCATGAAACACGAATCATGTTACTTATACAAATAATAATAAAGAAATCATAAAAATGCAAGACTGTGTTTTGAGAGAAAATGATAAATGAAATGGAAATAAAGGTGGAAAAAGTGTAATTACATCAGTTTCCTACTGATTTTTATTGAATTAGTCATGTCCACCACTTAAGCATTTTGTAATGGACTAAAAATGCTTTCATGGTGTAGAAATTTCATTTTATGAGTTAGATGTAATGCAATCAAAACATGAGGCTAATATCTTTATACTAAGAAATTTAATCCACATGCTATTTTGCAATTCTTATTAAAGAGAATATTTTTAATATAGCCATCTAGATATATAGAACTAGCTTGACAGAAAATACCAGAGTTTCATGATAACATGGTATTCATAGTTTACCAGTGTTCTGGGAGCAGAAAACAAACTTGTGAAATTTAAATTAGCATTGGAATATATCTTGACACAAAGAGGATCTACTGCCACTTCCTTTGAAGCTCATGGATTTCTTACAATTGACTTAAAGTAAAATCACTTTGGCACTGAAACATTCTATGAGTAATTTATGCTTCTCTCTCTCTCCATACTAAAACAAAAAGGAAGAGGTAACTAGACAATTAAGGCCACCCACATCTGGATCACACCTTACATAAAGCTTCATGCTGTCAACCATTTGGCAGAGGAGGGCAAGGGTAGGTACATGAATGTGTGCAACTCAAGTATGAGCACAGTAGCCAAAGAGCTGTGCCGTATCTGAGGAGGAAAAAGGTGCACTAGTAGCACAGAGTTATGTGACTTCTGTGTTCAACACTCATTTTCTCTGGCATTGGTGAGGGGATTCCCTCATGTAGGCTGAGACAACATAATTTCTTTTACGTCTTTTACCATACTGATAGTGCACTGTCAGCTACTTATTGTACAGCCATTTCAGGTGGAATGAGATGGACTAACTTAAAAGGAAAAATCAGCTTCCTTTGGAACTGTTGAAAATGGTTATCCTCAGTGTTGCCTTAATATCAAACCAGTTAAATTTGATAGGTGTTGAGAGAATAGATTGCATTGGATTACACAGACCATGGCAGGAATGTGCTTGAAAATCAATTTGTGGTTCACCTGCTGGTAGAAAACTTCCATTTCTTCTCTCTGGCAGAGCCCCCTTAGGGTGTGATGGTCTGAAGAGCTGCACTTGGGGGTACAATAATTCTTGTGAATGTCCATTTAAAAGTTTCCAGACATTTAGTGTGTTTAACATTTCAAACTCTATGTTTGCAATACTTGTAGAGGCTGCAATTCAAACTCTATTGAATTCCTGTATGCTTATTTGCAAGAACTTGATTAAGAATTGCTGCAGTGTCTGAACTGCAGGTTGGTGAATTATATAAGACACTTTATTTCTGTCTTTAACTGTATCTATCACAAATACATTTGACTGGGTCAAAATTCCTCCTGTAGATATTGACAGAGAAGGTTTTTGCATTTTGGCTACTGCAGCAGAACTCTGTGGACTGCCTTTCAGAGTTACTGTGTCTCAGTTGTGACTTTCATGTGGGGAAAAGCATCTGCTTTCTTAAAATGTTCTGAGCTCAGTAGCTCTGTAATGACTCTTTGGAGATCATACACAAGTATCAAAGGACATCTTCCCTCTACCTTGTTTTTGGATTTTGTATATCTGCTTTGGATAAAACAGAAGGTGCAAGGTGTCAATATTTAATGAAAAAGAAGGCACTCTCAGTCAGTGTTGTTGTAGAACAACATTTTGTAAAAAGGAAAATATAATTTCACAGGGTGACTAGCAGGGTAGGATCCGGTGGTAGTGGGAGCTTTGCTTGGAGGTACTTAATATTTACATGGCAGTAAGCTTGATCTGTAAAGTCTTTGTGTCACTTGAGTGCACATCTTTAGTCACTTGAGAGCAATACAGGAAACAGATCAGCTGAGGAGCACAGAATTGGAATGACCCTAAACTTTATCTGTTCTTGTGAGGAGGAACAGAGGTGAAGTTATTGCTTGAGAACTAATGCTAATGTAACTTCCTGAGGGCTGGTCTACATTGTATTCAAAAGTAATACTTCCCCATATCTTTAATTAATATGTATTAAACCACTAAATTTAAATATTTAAATACTGTATTTAAATTAAAATATATACTTAAATACTATCTTTATTTGCTCAAACTGGGTTTTATCTCAAATTTTAGGGAATCTATTAAGCCCTCAAGAAACTAATTTCCTGATTCTCAAAGCCTTACTTCTGAAATGACTGCAAATAGGAAATCATCTTGAAAGGAGAGAAGGTTTACCTTCGTATATCCAAAGCAACAAGTACTTTATTCTAAAATGAAATTTTTATATCAATGAAGCAGGTAGCTGAGTGTACAAATGGGCACTTACTTGGCATCTAATCATCTGCTCAGCTAAATTCCTGGAACCTGTGACTTTAACAGGTCAACACAGACTAACTAAAAACATCTTAAAAGTTTTTCTTTAGTGTTTCAACTGAGAAGGTCCAGGATAGTTGTAGGGCTAATATACAATACAGATTCTATATGTTAAATCTTATCAACTTTATTCCAGAGCTTCTTCAGATTAGTAACAGTCTTTCCATTGACTTAGATGGACTTTGGATTGCACTCAAAATGATTTTTTTTTTGTTTAAATATACAAGAAACATATGGTAGACAGCTGATTATCTTTCTGTTGTTTGTTCAGTTAACAGCTTCTTTAGAATCACTACATTTATTATTGGAGTGCGTAGATTAGGGATGAAATTAAGTTGTCCTCAAATTGCCCACCAAAATTTTTTTCAGTTCGTAGTGTCAAACTGGGTAATTGAATCCCTGAGATTGGTGATTGATTCTTAATTCAGTATATTCATCCTTTCACATTTAGGCTGCTTTCCAGAGACTGGAGTGTTTAATTTTTTTCCCCATTAGTAAATTCAGCTACTGAATCATTAGAGACATTTAAAAAGAACTGTTGACAATTCAATAATCTAAATGCATTATATCTGTTATTTAGCAAATATTTCTTTAGTTCTTACCAGTACAATTGTTTTGGTTTTTGTTTTGGTTTTTTTTTTTTTTTTCATGTAGCTTGCTGCAGGTGTGATACATCTCATTTTCATCTGCAAAATGTTAAAGAATGTTCTCTATGAAGAATGCTTATTTCTTACAATTTTCTTGCCTATGGCTGCTACTTCAATATGGCATTTGGTTGCTGATTGTCTTCTTCTAAAACATGTTCCCATTTGCTCAATATTTCCATGTCTACCAGTACAGTTAGTCACACAACATGTTTCCAGTGATAGTGGCTGTAGGCTAGTGCATACTGTAGAGTGATTGAATGTTTTACTAGGTGGGTATTTTTCTATGTAGGGAAGGCAGCAGCTGTTATCTTCCTTCAACCTGGTATTGCATATTAACTCTGACAGGAGTAAACTGAGGCTTGCTCACAACCATTTTTATTCACCATTTCTCCTCATTGTACATTTCTGCTGTTGGGAGGATTTTGCTGTTTCCAAAGCCACTTCATATCTCAGTCAGCTTTGCTTTCTTCTCTCTTGTATTCTTCTCCGTTGATGTGCTTCATGGTTTTTGGGTTTTGTTTTTTTTTTTTCTTTATCCTCTTCTCTCACTTCTGTCCTCCAGTCCTGGGTAGCTCATGGCCTCAAACTGGGACATGATTTTATTCACCATTTAATTTCAGCAGCTCAACACCATTCAGAAAGATGCTCTATCTTTTGTCTGACTGTACCTGTTCTGGCTAAATCTCTTGTCTGTTTAACTTCAGCAGCTCTGATTTCTCATGTCACGCTCCATTCTTTCTTGTCCTGATGCGTCTGTCTTCCTCCTCTCTTCCAACCTCTCAGACATGCTATGTTTCTGGCTGTGTATTTCATACTGCATGCACAGACAGCAGGCCTCTGCTTACCACAGCTTGCAGAGCCACGTGGGTTGCCTTTTGTGATCTCTTCAGAGAACCAAGCACACTTTGATGTATCAGAGGGGGAGGGAAAAGTTTTACACAAATTCCTTTAAACACACAGTCCTCCTTACAGTCTTCCGTCATAGCTACTTATCATATTGCTGACACATGGATGGAAGCATTTTTTCCTTTCATGTTAAGTCTGGGCTATGCAAAGACACTGGGAGGCAATATAGATACTGCTGCAGTTTCTGACAACAGCAAGCTATTTTTGCATGTTTTAGGTATTAGCATTGTTAAATAAACCAAGATAATGATGAGAATGAATAAAACAAAGGCGACTGTAGCAGCTGTATATCGTGATAAGGAAAAAGATAACATGGGAATGCTGTCTTGCAGCTTCATGATGTAAGATGTGTATAACTGTAATACTTGAGGGCACAGCTGAGACTGGACACCATGGTACACTTCTTTGTCAGCTTATAGAAGGCCTTTTCAAAGTCATCGGTCCAGTTCTGACCCCTCAGTTTAAGAAAGATGTTGAGGTGCTGGAACATGTCCAGAGAAGGGCATCAAGGCTTTTGAGGGGGCTGGAGCACAGCTCTATTAGGAGCACTTGAGGGAACTGAGGGTGTGCAGCCTGAAGAAGAGGAGGCTCAGGAGGGACCTTATTGCTCCCTGCAACTACCTGAAAGGAGGTTGTAGCCAGGTGGGGTTGGTCTCTTCTCCCAGACGTTCAGTGACAGAACAGGAGGACACAGTCTCAAACTGCACCAGGGCAGATTAGGGCTGGATGTTAGGAAGAAGCTGTTCACAGCAAGAGTGATTGGCATTGGAATGGGCTGCCTGGGGAGCTGGTGGAGTCCCCATCCCTGGTGGTGTTTAAGAGGAGGCTGGATGAGGCACTTAGTGCCATGGTTTAGTTAATTAGAAGGGTTAGGTGATAGGTTGGACTTGATCTTAAAGGTCTTTTCCAACCTGGTTAATTCTGTGATTCTGTGATTCTATATGACTGCATAAAGAGATTTTAGGTGGGAATAATGCACAGGAAGTTAGGGAAGGCAGTGCCAAATAGTAAAGATAAAACATTTATCTACTGGTACTTTGGTTTTATCCTTCAGTGTTGATATTTATGTCAACAGGATGATTTGTGCTGATATTGCTTGCATCTGAGACAAAATGAGGGACCTAGACTGCCAGCAGAAACACTAATGTATATGGATTGAGTTTATGGTTTCCAATTTGTAAATATCTTAATGGTAGAATTCAGCAAGTACATTCTGACTGAAAATAAAGATGCCTACACATAGTCTCCTCCTTACAGCCACAGTTTATGTTTGCATCTTCAAAGTGTGTGACCCTGGCTTGGACCTGTAATTTCTTTTTTTTTAAATACTTTTCAGAGCTGAAATGTGAGTGCTAATTTAAATACTTATGCTTAATACTTAATACTTTGTTTTCCTCTTAAAATTACACCCACTTAAATAGGATTTGGGCTTTGACTGTTGAGAATCTGTTATATTAGACAATGTAAATTTTAAAGGATTTGAAGTTTGCCTTTTGCAAGGAACAGCAAGTCATTAAATGTATGGAAATGTAGATAATTTAAAGAGATGGTGTTTGTGTGTGTATGTGTTTCTCTCCTTCCTATCCATATCAACTTTATTTGTTGAAAACTTTGACTATAACTCGTCTTTATCTATTACAGGAGGTAATACAAAGACAAGTAGAGAGTAAGTGCTCATAGCCAGGTAGAACTCTAAACTTTCCAACAAAATGAGGCAGCTCATACAGCTCATCAGCAAGCTTGGCCCCTGGGCAGCCTGAGAGGCAAGTTTGTCAAGAGCTCACACAGATGCAACTAACAGACTACTGGAGATGTGACTGAGTTGTCTCTGGGGGCATCTTTGCCATGGCTCCTACAAGGTATTTGCTAGAGCATGGGTCCTGCAGCGGCCAGGTGGGCTGTCTGAGGTTGTATGGACATTGGGTTTTGGTGTTAGAGCAATCATAAGACAAAGGTAAACCCATCAGTTTCCACAAGAATCCATACAAACAGTTCTCTGATTTAGCTATATAATGCTATAAACAATTATAAACTCCAGTTTGTCTATATGCAGTATTCCTGTTACTGATATATGCAGTGTATCCATCAGGATTTCAGTATGGACATATACTACTGGAGAGTAAACCTTGAAGTTTATATTACCATCAATTTTGTTTGGTCATTTCACCATTTTTTTTCTTTTGCTAGAGTGGTTTTGGTCTGAATTTGAATTTATGCCATTGGTAGCAACAATAACATAGCTATGAACCTTGGAGTACATACTCCCAGATACATTTTATAGTTTCCTAGCATATATCTAAATGAAATATGTGTGTTTAAATGAGCTTTTCCAAGTGAAGGTCGTGATTGGGGTTGGAACTAGATGAT
>WBNM01014026.1:0-33161 GCA_013399055.1 Ramphastos sulfuratus
CAGCCTCAGTGATTCTGTGAAAATTCTTCCCTTAAAGGGTTTTTGAACACTGGAACAGGCTCCCCAGGGATGTGGCTGACTCCCTATCCTCAGAGGTGTTTAAAAGAGGCAGAGATGTGGTGCTGAGGGACATGGTTTAGCACCAGGGACTTGGTAGGGTTAGGAAATGGTTGGAGTGGGTGATCTTGAAGGGCTTTTCCAACTGGAACAGTTCTATGATTCTGTGAGTCTGTAACACGCAGACTAAAATTAGATGCTCGTGTACAAGCACAAAACAGTGCTCGACTCCAGCAGCATCTCAGTGTCCATGTAAATGAGGTGATTTAATATCCACTGATGCATGACGGCAAGCTCTCACACACTGCAGGAGGAGCAGAGGAGTATTTAAAATGCAGTTCATATATTTCATTTCCAGGGAGGCAAGGTCAGTGACTCCACTGCTGCCAGCTCTCTCCAGTGCAAAGTGGGCAGCAGTTCTTGTCTCAGTGATGGGAGCTCCCTTCTGGAAAAGTGACGTCAGGGCAACTGAATTGCACAGCAGTCACCCTTGGCACTGCACCGCTGTGCTGCTGGAGTCAGTCCAGCCTGGCTGATGGAGCAGTGCTCTCCAGGAGGGCCAGTAGATCTGGGGGGAATGGTTGCTAGGCTGCCTGGCTGCCTGCAACTTTACAGCTCCAGCAACAGCCTGAACTCTGACCTCACGACCTCCACCTCCATGGCTGGGTGCATTCCATGTTCAGAGGAAACAGCGTTTGTCCTCAGTGAGGTGGATGTGGTGTCACTGGATGATGCACACTCATCTGCTGCTGGACTTGGTAGGTCAGCACATCCCTCTGCGGCTGGACTCGTGCGAGTCCTTACAGCTCAGCCTGTGCGCTGGGTTAGTGGTCCCTGCAGCCAAGGAAGAAGCAGGAGACTTGAAACTCCTCCATCTCTGTCCTTCTTTGGCTGCACAGTAAAATGGGAGGCTCTGTGAAGATCTGCTTGTCTCCAGTGTTCCAGTGCAGGCTACGAGGCGTTTTTTTCTGTGTCTGAGGTAAACACAGTGGAAGGAAAAGGAGACCCTTTGCCAGTGTTTGTTTAGCCTTCCTGACTGATAGCCTGCAACTATCGCACAGGGATTTGCATCATGTGCCAAAACTTCAGGAGAATGATATTTCAAGAGCAACTCAAAGTGTGGGTGGATCCCGCCCCAAGACATCATTTCCCCTCACTTGAACTAGAATTTACTTACTGGAGGTTCTGCTTGCACCGCTTGTAAATGCTGCAGGCAAAGGCTGAGGTTAAAATTAAGGTGGCGAGGCCAAGAGGCAAGCCCAGGCAGTGAAATTTCTGGGGCAGCTTTAGAGAAGATCACACCAGAGCAGTAATTAACTCCATACCATTTCTGATGAAGTCAAATACTGATGTGAGTGAGAGGCACAGGAGAGTTACGAGTGGCAGCCTCCTGCTCTCAGATGCCACCACAGCATTTGTGAGGCTGCCAAGGAGGTGATGCCCAGCAGGCTGGGTTTGCCAGGCAGATGTCAGCACATACCACTGGCATCTGCTCAGATATCTGGGACCACAGCATTTACAACCAGGAGAGGTTTCCACCACACAGAAGCACTGTCAGATCTTCTTCAGTCTTGAAGATGAGCTGGCACAAAGAGTTGCTGCCTTTGTGCTCGGATCCACTGTAGCAGCCTGCCAGTCTGGCGAGCTCTGGTCAGCAGCCACTCATGAACAGAGGATGGAATAGCACAGCTAACAGCTCAGCTTCCTCCTGAAAAGGATCTGGACCATCCCTTTGACACTCATTTTAAAGACGTGGTTCTCACTCACAAGTTTTCTGAGGAGCAGCTGAGGGAGCTGGACTTGTTCAGCCTGGAGAAGAAGAGGCTGAGCAGAGACCTTCTCACTCTCTACCCATCCCTGGAAGGAGGTTGTAGCAAGGGCTGGTGGGGTGAGGGGGGTGGCGGTGTCTGCCTCTTCTCCCAAATCACAAGAAATAGAAGGAGAAGGACAGGTCTCAGCTTGCACTGGCAGAGGTTTAGGTTGTAGATTAGGAAGAATTTCTCCTTCAAAAGGCAAGTGGTGGAGCTATTCATCCCTGGAGGAATTTAAAAGCCATGTAGCTGTGGTGCTGAAGGACATGGTTTAGTGGTGGGCTTGGCAGTGCTGGGGTAATGCCTGGACTTACTTATCTTAAAGGTCTTTTATAACCTAAAAGATTCTATTCTATGACATTTCAATTCACTTGAGGGTGTCCAGACAGCAGAAAAGATGCTGCAAAGTTCCCATCCTCCTGTCACAGCTGTGATGATTTCCTGCCATGTGCTGTATGCATAACACACCCCAGGGTTGCTTCTGCAGAGGCCAGCCCACTACACAGGAGCTTCTTCTCCAAGCTTGTTTGAATCACCTCAGATGTTTGCTGAGCAGATGCCCTTACCCACTTGTATGGGTGAGCTCTGCAGCTGCACTGCAACCTGCAGGCATTGCCTACAGCATGTGGGCTGATGGCACTGGGAATCCCCAGCTCTCAGTCATCCTACACTGCTCCTTCTGGGTGCAAACCAAAGAGCTACTGCACTAATCACCTTATTTTGCACTTGATGCCTTGGGAGAAGAGCGATGGGAAAGTGGGGACCCACCCTGGTAAAGACTTGTTCTGGCATGGCCAGAAGTGATTGCTCTAAAAGCTGTGCATCATTTCCTTCTCAGGTAGTTCCCATGGGGCTATTTCATGCCATACTTTTTGTTACTCTTGTGTCAGGGAGGAAGTCTGGAAGAAATAGTCATTAATGACCTCAAACTGGGAAGTTCTTAAAAAACTTGAGGCAAATATAGTCAAAAGAAAATTAACTTCTTTTTCCATTCTCTTTAGAGCGAGGCTGGAAAGGAACATTTGAAAATTGCTGATGGAGACAAGCGACCTCGGAAACAGTTTGTCACAGAGAGCACATGGGAACTGAAGACCCCTTTCTGGATATCTACACTAAGCCATTCACATGGGAGGAGCACATCAGCTGCAGGTAGCAGAACTTCCCACAGCCCCTCCAGCCTGAGAAAAGCAAGCTACAGATAACTGACATGCAGACAATGCAGAGGACCCTCCCTGGGCTTCTGTTGGTAGCACAGTGAGAGTCACAGTGTAGAGGGAATGACTTAGCACCAGCTTGTTCCAGCCCAGCAGGGGTTACCAAGTAAGAATGACTAAGGTTGGAAAAGGCCTCTAAAACCATCGAGTCTGACCACCAACCCACCACCACTGTGCCCACTGAAGCATGTCCTGAAGTGCCATGCCTACATGCTTTGTAAACACCCCAAGGGACATCTCTCTGGGCACCCTGGTCCAGTCATCTACCACCCTCAAAGTAAAGAAGATTTATCATTATCATGAAGATTTCAACCAAAAGCCCTGAGTCCTCCAATGCCCAGGAGGTGATGGAGAGAGCAACAGAGTGCTTTAAGCATTGAGAGGACCAAGGGGGAACAGGAAGTGTTTGTTTTTCTCCACTGGTAATTGCCACTGTCAGAGCTGCCATTAAAGCAAGCAGTGTCAAGCTGGGAGGCTTGGAGCAGAGAGTGGAACCTGTAAGACGAGGTGAAGCTGTTGACCTAACGAGCAGCACTGCACCCAGCACTTCAGCAGCCCTGAAGGCTCAATCTCGGTTCTGCAGCCACAGGCAGCGATGAGCAGCAGTGAAACTGCTGTGTGTTAGACAAGTTGACATTTACCCTGCCTTAGGGATGTGATGGTCTCCAAGAGCTCTCTTCCAATCCCTGCTTTCTATGGCTCTGGGTTTGATTGCAGCATTGACTTCTTGTCACTATGCTCATTGTTCCCCTGTACTGGGCACTGTCGAGGCCACATCCTAAGTACTGTGTTCACTTTTGGGGCCCTCACTAAAAGAAGGACAGTGAAGGGCTGGGACAGGACCAGAGAAGGGCAGCAAAGCTGGTGAAGGGTCTGGAGAACAGGTCTGGGGAGGAGTGGCTGAGGGAGCTGGGGGTGTTTACCCTGGAGAAGAGGAGGCTGAGGGGAGACCTCATTGCTCTCTGCAGCTCCCTGAAAGGAGGTTAGAGTGAGGTGGTGATTGGTCTCTTCCCCCCAGGCATCAAGAGTCAGGACAAGAGGAAATGGGCTCAGGTTATGCCAGGGGAAATTTACTTTGGATACCCACAGAATTTTCTTCACTGAAATGGTTACCAAGGTCTGGAACAGGCTGCCCAGGGAGGCGGTGGAGTCACCACCCCTGGAGGGATTTAAAAGGTGTGCAGAGGTACTGCTGAGGGACACAGCTTAGTGGTGGACTTGGCAGTGTTGGGTTAACAGTTGGACTGAACGACCTTCAGATCTTTTCCAGCTTAAACAGTTCCATGATTCTGTGCTTATGGCTTCAATACCTCCTCCTGCCCCACACTCCCACACTTGCTGCTGGGCTTTGGAGGGAGCCAAGTGCAACTGGGCTTCAACCTTGTTCTTGCAAGTGTGACCCCTTCCAGGGAACAAAACTCCTTTGTACCTGCTGATGCAGAAACAGCAGCAGCAACAAAACCTTGGAAAAACCCAACCAAGCCACCAGCCCTTAATGCTCACTGTTTATTTTTTGGTACAATAGCAGCAGTTGATTTTATTAATTTTTATGGCACCACTGGGAAACTTAATGGTCCTATAAAAGCCAGTTTAAACCTCTCTGATTGTCTTATCTCTCCAAATAAATGCATGCTCTGGGAATTTTAAAAATTGAAACTATCAACTTGGCTAGACCCTGTTACTATGAATAATGTCCCTCTTGCACAAACACAGAGCCCTGGCACAATAGACAATGGCCTCAATGGTGCTTTGGAGGGGGAACATGCCAAGGCTCACTAAAAGAGGTGCTTTGTTCATTGACCCCAGTCTGCAGAGGGCTCCTTCAGAGCTGCCACGTGTGCAGAGCAAATTGCAAGGCACCAAGGGCTCTTGTCAAATGAGCACAGACAGTTGTCTGAAAACAAATAGTTGCAGTCATTTCATGTGTTTTCACCTAGTAAAACTGGGGGATCAGTGCAGGGGTGAATGGCATGTTCAGTGAGAGCAGCCATCAGTCTGGGGCCACTGCAGTGAGGCTCAAGCAGATGAAGGTAAAGTTTCATAGCAGGGCACAGGCTGTCAAAGTGGAGAGTCTTGCTTTAGGCAGAGGAAAATGGGTAAGCCTCAGCAGTGCAGGGCTGAGCAGGCTGCACCTCTACCTACCCCAGAAAATGTCACTGCTTTCATACAAGGGCTTGAGAGACTGTGAGTAGTACAAAACTGGAACAGTAAGCCAGGAGTGCACAGATGTGACCTATTACCCCTCTACCCTGCCCTAGCGAGCCCACATCTGCAGTTTTGTGACCCACCTGCCCACCACCCTGCCCTTGGGGCTCTCCCGCACCACAGGCACCCAGTTTCCAGTAAAAGGAGCTTGTGTCACAGCTCCTCCAGGCAGTGCCTTTCTCACACTCATGCTCCCATTAAGTTATTCTGGCTTCTGATAACACTTCCCACTGTGACGGTTTGGGAGTTCCNAGCTGCACTTTTTTAACTCCTGAGTCAAATAAGGCTTTTTTTTAGGCAGAGACTGCAATGAGAAGGTTTTGCCTTCTGGGATGCTTTCCACTACTGACAGAAGTTGTAGGATGGATGTGTTTGATGCTCTCCTGCATTAGGAAGAGAGACAAAGAGAATGAGCGCCACAAGTCTTGAATGATGTTTCCATCTTTCTTCACAGATCAAATGCTTCCTGCAAGCTGCCTGTGGCAGGGATGTTGTGCTACAGGCTGAAGGTGGAAGAGTGTGCAGGGACACGAGGCAAACATGTGACAAACCATTCTAAAAAAGGACATTCCAGGCTTTTTCTGTATCCTTCAGGTCTTCTGAAGCTCTGGTGCGACACCTTCTCTACATACAACCCAAACCTGCACTGGATGTGAACAGCTTGGTTTTGGCCCAATTTTGTGAAGAGTATCATAGAATCAGTCAGGGCTGGAAGGGACTACAAGGATCCTCTAGCTCCAACCCCCTACCATGGGTCTCCTTCCCCCTCCTCTGCACGCTGAGCATCCCATGGGTTTTTGTAAGAACGGAAGAGGCCACCTGTGGCAAACTCTTGCCTGCTGCATCTCTGTAGGCAGAAAACAACCGCGTGCCTCTCCAGGTGATGGACTTCTTTTTCCTCATATCGAAGTGCAGAAAGTCGCTTTCCATGGCAGGGCTATTTCTGAAAGTGTGCCTGGCATCTGTGCCCAGCCCTTGTTCAAGAGAAAGTGTTAGATGCACAGCAGCCGAGGGCAGACACCCTGCTGAGTGCCTGCTGGAGGAGGCTGAGTGCTAACCCATCTGGCAGCGAGGGAGACTCGGAGCCTCTCTTCCAGATAACTGAACTTTAATTTATTTAAATTTAATGGAAAGCCATATGGAGAGCAAGAGGAAGCTAATTTAAAGTGGCACTCAAAGCAATCAATATGTTAACAGATTCCTTCCATTTTTCACACTTGGTTGCTGAAAAATGTTTAAAATATATGGGGTTTTCCAGTGGTATTATGAGAACACAGGGGTGCTGGCGTGGGTTGTTCAAAACTCCAGAGCCAAAACAAGCCTCTGGTGGGGGAATGAAGCAGAGCTTTGAAAGGACAAATCGCTTCACTACAAGTGGAAGTGACAGTAAAGCTCTCTGTCTCCAAAGTCTTCCCAGAAGACATGTAGGGATCCTGAAGGGTTCAAATACTGCTCTTTGAGTGGCCAGCAACAGAAGCCATGGAGCATTTTTGTGACTTACATGAACAGGTTGAAGTTGGCACTAAGAGTACATCCAGGAGCTCTTGAATGGAAATGGAGGCAACAGAAATTAGAGCAGGAGGATGCAAAATCGCCAGCTATGCACATCAGAGGTGAGAGGCAAACTTCCATTAGCTTTCATATTTCTTTCTTCCTTCGGCATATCTCAAGGCAATTTTTTTCCATACTGGACTTTGAAAACAAAGTTTAAACAGATTTCTGGATGGCAGTAATCTACTAGTGTGCTACTCTGCAGTGCTGATCTGACACCAACCATCTTCTGTCCTGTGCTCAGAAGCTTGTGCTGGTCAGCTCACAGCGAGGTGCAAATGAGTGTAGTTGTGTCTTACACAAAGTCTGCAGGCAAAGTAAGCTCCCAGGAAACCGCCATCAGTGCTCATATATGTTTTATCTCCCCAGAAGATAAAGGCCTACTGGTGTCAGTGAGCTGCCGGCCTCACCCAGGCACTCTGTGACATGCAGGAGGTCTTCATCTCTGTCAGGCTTGAGGTTTATAAAGATGTGCAGGGTGAGTGCCAGGAGGTTGGAGCCAGGCTCTGCTGGGTGATGCCCACAACAGGACAAGGGACAATGGTGGAAGCATAGGCATAATAAGTTTCATATAAACATGAGGAGGATTTTTTTCCCTGTGAGGGTGACAGAGCACTGGAACAGGCTGCCCAGGAGGGTTGCAGAGTCTGCCTCTCTGGAGATATTCCAAACCCACCTGGCTGGGTTCCTGTGTGATCTGCTCTGGGTGATGCTGCTCTGGCAGGGGAGTTGGACTGAGTGAGCTTTGGAGGTCCCTTCCAGCCCCTGACATTCTGTGATTCTGTAATACAAACTGCAAAAATAAGTGAAACCTTGTTTTTTATATATATATATATATTTTTTTTTTTTAAGAAGGTTGGAAACTGAAAGGAGCAGCTACTCCCTGCCATGAACTTCCAGCAACCCCTAGGACATCCCCCGGGAATTCTATAAATAGCCTACAGCCCAACTTCCCTGCAGGCAGCCCTGGCTTCTCTGTGGCTTTTTCAAAAGCAAATTATTCTAAGCAGACTCTCTGAAAAGGTTTGGGTTGGGTTTTGTGTGTGTGTAAGCAAATAATCCTGTAGTCTTTTTCATTAGGTGAGGCCTGGAATCAATTCCAGACTTGCCAAGTCCTCTCCCAGAAATTTATTGCCTTGGTGGTATGGCCCTGCAGAGATTAAGAGTTCCAAAGGGGAAAGAGCAAATAACGGGAAAAGTATTTTCTTAAAACTATTTTTTTTTTTTTAAATATAATGTAACATTTCTTCTCTTTCTTCTTATCTTCCCCCCCTGAAATTGTTGTGTCTTGGGATAGTCTTGACTGCAGAGCAACAGAGTGTTAAAATTCTGAGGTCCTGCAAATGCTGCTTAATTCTTGCAAGATCAATGGAACTGTAAAATTTGTGGCTGCCAAATGACAACAAAATTCTCTTTTAAATAAAATGCATCATAAAATGGAAACATTTATCTTTCAGTGGTTAGTCTGCTGCAAGCAATTCCACCTGCAGGAGCAGGGAATGTCACTTTCTAGCAGCTTTTTAAGGCCCTGCAAAAAAACCCTCATGGCAACTGTAAAAAAGCTGCAAGTCTGTAAGATGCCAGCACACCAAGGGAAGAGGACCATGTTGCAGGGTACCCATAACAGCCCAGAAGCTGTGGTGTGAGGTGCCCATTTGATATCCAGTGTGAAGCAAGATGCCCCCAGGCAGTCCCTGCCAGGCAAAGCCGAAGGGATGCTGCTGGGAGCTTGCGGCTGAGTAGCTTTGACCCTCTGCACTGCCTGCGTCCTGCAAATATTCCTGGCCCCAAGTGAGGGTGACACTGCACCTTTCTAGGGGTCCCAGCTGCCGTGGGGCCAGCCTCTGCTGATCTGGAGGATGGCAAGCAGCCCCCTAGGTCAGACAGCCCCTGTCTTTTGAGCAACCACAACAGAAGTCATTAAGAGCTCAAATATGCTTCGGTCAGATTTATTGACATTCTCTTTTGAGTGTCTTGTGGGAAAAAACATCTTTCAAAGTCTTTAATTTCTAACTCGAGGATTCCTTCTGTTCTGTTACCAAATCCCACCTAGAAAGCTGCCAAAATCCATCTTGAAACAGTTTAGGTTCCTTCTCCCACCACTATGTTTGATGGAGAGTTTCTGAAGTTTGGCACAATGATTAGAGACCTTCTAATTCCACACCTGGAAGCATTCCAGAGCTATGTATTAATATCTCTACGTACCTATTTATATCTCTAGGTGTTTATAGGTATTATCTCAATTTCGTCTTGCACTAGCCCCCCACTCAGTGACTCCAGTTACCCCCAGATGATTTTACAGAACATTAATATATCACTCTTGGTTGTTAATCTGCTGCTTTCTCTCCAACAGCTGAGTTGGATTCAAGCTGCAGGACAAGAGCCATTTTGCTGATTCCACCTCACACTCTTCCCACAGGTCTGGTAGCCCAGTGCCCACCGACACCACCCTTCTCAGCTTCCTCTGGAACAGCAGTGGCAGTGGTCAGGGACAACCACCGAGAGGATGCTGCTGTATTTGATGACTTCATGGAATTAATCTTGTAAGGGAATGAAATTATGAAAGGAGCAGGCAGTAAGAGGATCTCAGTTAATTCATGTAGGGTTTCAAAGGCTTACTTATGGGCTAAGCTGGCATTTGTGTTTTCATATGGCGAGTAGCGAAGGGGCTTTTTTTTAACTGACTCAAGTCCTTCTGTGAGAGGCCTATACCCAAAGCATTAGAGTGTCCCAGAATTCAAGACACTGCTCTTTGAACAGTTAAAATAAGTAGGGAATGTAAGCCTTCAGTGAGTCTAAGGCCAGAGGGAGCTTGGTGTTGTTTTGACTGCAAGAAAAATATCTAATGTTTGTTTAGTAAAACTATTGTGTAGCTTTTTTATCTGTAGAGAATTTATGGAATTCCCTTTCAAGCCCTTCTGCTAGGTACTGTGAGCATTTGCACATTTGTGTTCAGCCAGTCCATTGTATTGCACACACTTAGAGCCAGAGAGAAAATGGACAAAATTTTCAGTGGTGCACAGCAATAAGCCAAGGAGCAATGGACACAAACTGGAACAGAGAAGGTTTCAGCTCAACATGAGGAAGCAGTGAGGGTGTCAGAGCCCTGGAGCAGGCTGCCCAGAGAGGCTGTGGAGTCTCCTTCTCTGGAGACTTTCCAAACCTGCCTGGTTGCATTCCCATGTGGACTACCCTGGGTGGTGCTGCCTTGAAAGAGGGGTTGGACTCAATGACTTCCGGAGGTGCCTTCCAGCCTCTAAAGTTCTGTGACTCGGGACCAGCAGGTGATCAGGCCTGGATTTGATCCTGCCCCTGTTCCAGTCTGACAAGTGAGCAGGATGCAGCAGCTAGACAGAGAGGAGCTCAGCCTAAGAGGTGCAACCAACACTCATGGATGATGTTAGAGCAATCATCAAGCCTAACCCTGTCTAACCGGGGGGCCACCAGGCCCCCCGGCCTTTTGATCCCCTCCACCAGTCACCCAGTGTGCACCATGGGCACTCACCTGAGATGATGAGGAGGATCCTCTGCCCAGATGGGCAAGCTTGGGGCTTGCCTTTGCTGGGGCCCATTAAATAGGGGAGAGGGCAGGGAGGGCAAAGTGGTCACACCTGGGGTGGGAGGAGACTCAACAGAACCCAGGTGCTGAGGATCTGGGTGGGAAAAGGGTCAAAATGGGTCGGGGGGGGGGGGGAAATGGTGCTTAGCGTGATCTGGCACAGGTGGTTCTACCTGGCAGGGGGGTGGACTCGATGATCTCTCCACCCAGTCGCTCACGTTCTGCGGCTCTGTGACGCCCACCTCGCACCACCCTTGTCGCAGTCGTGTCCCTTCGCCACGCCTGTGGATGCATCCCTGCGCAGGGCTTTGCCGTCCCTCGGCAGCCACGTAGAGCGTCGGTGGAGCGGTGCCGCTGCGAGCCCGCAGTCTGCTGCGGAGCTTGAGCGCACAGACAGTTAAAGCAGAGAACATCAGGAGCAACGCTGATGGAGGACTCCCTCGGCCTCGGCAGCCGAGCACCATCTGTCACTGACCCGGGGAGCTGTGCAGACAGCTCCGTGACTTAGCAGGATTGATTACTTTTTAAGTCCATGGCAGAAAGCCTGCTCTGGCTGCCAGCATATGACCTGGGACACTCAAAGCAAGTAGTGCAGAGAACTGTCAGATGTCTGCTGCTGAGCAGAACAGGAGAGCTACTGCTATGTGCCTCTGCCCTAGCAGCACCCTTACCTCTGCAGAGCCTTGCCGGTGTGGGCTTGGAAATCTCTGCTCTGGCTTAGCCTCTGTCTACCACAACATTCGGTCACAGGGAGCAAAGACTTTCTTCCCTCGGGATTTCCTTCCCAGCTTCTGAACCCTCTCTCCACCCGGTCCTCACCTTCACGTCTGAGGCTCTGTTTGCAAGCAGAAGCAGCAGCAGCCTCTACTTGGCCTTCTGCAGCTGTGTGGAAAGATTGGTTGGTTCACGGTGATTCATTGCTGTTGTTTCCCCTCCTCGCTTCCTCGGCGGGGGCGTAGGAGTCAGACACTACCTGGCAGAGAAAGGCAAGGGAGGGAGAGCTTGGGGTGCGGGTCTGGTGCTGGAGCAGGGAGGGCAGGAGGAGCCCCTGCTCCTGAGTCTCACCTTCAGCACTTCTGTTCTTTATTGAGGGATGAAAAGAAGAAGAAAATGGAACACCCTGATCTCTCTGGAGCTGACACATTTTCAACCCATTCTTTTCTGGGGGCAGTGCTGCCCAGAGCAGCATCCGTGGGCACGCAGACAGCCAGCGCCCGGTGGAGGGGACAGCAGCGATGGTTTCACCCGCAGGCACAAGCGGAAACTGCCCCATCCTGCCCCCGTTAACCAAGTGCCTTCCTTCTCTCGAGCTTGCTCTGTGGCCACAGCTCTGCCTGGGCTGCCTCTAGTCGCTCCTTGGCCTCCTTCCGTGGGCAGGGAGTGAATCACGAGCCACTGAGACCTCTCTTGCGAGACAGTGCCCACTGCCTTACAGACCTGAGCGTGGGCCACACAAAGACACCACCCAGGGAATCTGCCCTGGACTCGGCAGGAGCCCCTGACCGCTCTGGATGCTGCGGGTCAGAAATGCCCCCTCCAGCACGGGGCAGACCTCTACGTCACCAGGAGGTTCACCTCCCTGGATTAGCCTCTGCCCCTTGCCCCATGGGCTGGCTGGCAGAGGCTCCCATGAGCACCGCTCCCAGTGCCTGCTCCCTCCACGCTCTCTGCTTTTGGCACAAAGCAGCCAGTTCTTGTAACACACAGAGAGAAATTCCTGTGGTGATATTTCCAAGTGCCAGCACATGTGGACTGCTCTCTGGGCACATATTTTTACTATTTCCATTTCAACATGATTTAAGGCTACGGGGAAAACAGTTACAAAGGGGGAGAGACAGAAAAAACCACGCCCAAACCCCAAACTTCCCAAGACTGCTGAGGCTGGGCAGCCTAATTCATAATTAGCCATCACAGTCTGGACTGAGATAATCAGACTCCAAAAGAGACAGATGTTTCCAGACCTGTTCAGCAGAGATTCTGCCTTTGAGGGTGACAATTTAGCACATGAAATAACAGGGGCTGGAGTTAGAACTGGAGTTTAATTTCTGAGGCAAGGAAAAATATCTGCTTCATAGGAGGAAGCTATCTGAGGAAGGAACAAAATGCCTGTGAAAACCAGCAAGATAAAAGACATGGTTAAATAAAAAAATAATGAGTTTTACCCTCTGTGTAGTGGCTATAGCAGAAAGGCTACTGGACTATGGGACAAAGTATTACTGCACAGAAAGGTTAAGCCCCCCACACCCTATCCCTCTGATCTGTTTCTCTATGACAAAAATTTGGTATGAAGAGAGGTATGCAAAAGTGTCCATTGATGACTTTGAAAGAAAACACGTGGAAAATCAGGATATTTGCAGTTTTGCAGCTGAACTTTCAGTATTTTCCCTTTTATTTCAATACTGGGCTAGAATGAAGTCAGCAATGACACCAGGGTTTACCCCAGCTGAAGATCCTATCCCATTCCAGTTCTCAGGAAGCAGCTGAAGAGATTGTAGGGGGGTTGAGAAAGAAAGAAGGTAAGCATGGGAGAAGCAGCTAATTAAGATTCTAGACCACTGGAAAATCCCAATGCCACAGAATGTGAAAGGTCAGGTAGCTAAGAAACAGCCAAATTAAATTTACTTTCCCCTTCAGCTTTCCAAGAAACCCTCTATAGCCACAGAACATTCCAGACCCAAAGGAAAATTGCATGGAAAGAGAAGGTGCCCTTTAGAGAAAGGGCTTCTCCAAGTGCTTTCTCAGGGGCACTGAAGCTTTGCTCTGGGTGACACAGACATCTTTGAACTGTTCGAACAGATATCAGCAGCAAACCAGCACACACAGTAAGTCTCTGATCATGCATCCATATGTGGATGTACAGCAAAGGCAGAGTGGCTCAGGGCCGCCTCTGTGCTGACCTTTCCCACTGCAGTGCCATAATCCAATCACTTCCCACTTTTGCTGTGAGCTGTGTGTGTGCAAACGGAGTCTCTCCGGAGCCGTGGGGAAGAGGCACAACCGCAGCTGCCGAGAGGAGAGAGCTCACGGTGCTCAGAAATCTTCACTAGGTTGTTTCACTGATTGCTGGGAGAGCCAGTTCTGCCCAGCTGGTGTCAGAGCTCACCCTGGGCCAGCCAGGCTCCAGTGCAGCTAACCTCCAGTGCTGCCAGCTGTGTTAATCACTTCCCAGCTGGAATCACTGACTGGGATAACACATCCCAATGGCTCACCACAGTATCACAGACTGCGACAGAACTCCCTGTCTAGCAGCACCTGTCACTCAGACACAATCCATGCTGAATGAGTTTTGTTTCTGATAAAACATCACACTTAGCAGTTTCCACGGGTGGGCAAAGTTACCCAGGAGGGTTTGTGTAAGGAACTGCTGCACAAGGCCAAGGCTGCAATGACCCTGGATAGATCAGAGTCCTCCAGCAATTGTTCCCAAGTGTGCTCCCGTTCTGCAGCTTCTGTTTCCAAGACAGGTACCTCTAGATCTCTACGGCCATGCTAACGAAATCCATCTGAGTGCCAGCTCACTCCAGAAGCAGAACTAAGCAGCTCTAAATGCAGCTGCTGCTGGCACACCGTGGTGCTGCCTGTCTTTATGCGTTTGACTGCAGTGCCTAACTCCTCCTCCTCTCACCCTTTGCTTGCGCTTTCCCACCAGCCACAGTTGTCTCTCTCATGACTGTTCCCTGCACTAAAGCCTTTTCAGTGTGATGCTCAATTTCATCACAGCCATAGCAGTCCATCACATGCAAGTGTCTCACCTTTGCCTTGGAGGCTCTTCATTAGCTGATTGCTCTCAGTGCTTGCCTCAGCCAGAAGCACGAAGCTTTTACTCCCTCCTTCACTGCCTGATTGACTGAAGAGATGTGAGCCTGCACTATCTCATGCACTCTGCGTACCTTTGCCTTCCCCACCATGCCCACATGAAGCCCTGCCTCTGCCCTGATGCCCAGCAGCTTCCTCTGCTTAGCAAGTGACAAACATTTCTTTCAAGTCTTGTACCAGTGTCCTCCTGCTGCTCTAATTTGGTTGTGCACTGCATGGCCACCTCATCACAGCAACATCCCTGATGATGGGTGGAGTGGCTTCAGTTGTAGCCTTAAGTATCTTTAAAGTTAGTTGCTAACGTTATCTTGTCTAAGGATGCCCCCCTTAGCAAGAGCAAGCACTGCTCCTTCTACAGCAGAACACAGCTGTGCACCCCCCAGAGCAGTGCCCAGATCTTATGGGCACTTATGAGCTTACGGGTGCCAGTTCTTCCTGCACATGCAGCTGATGGAACCATGCAAGCAGAGCCACGTGGCTATCCAGCACTGGTGACTAGGCCTGAACACAAGTGACTCCTGAACAAAAGAGATGTGTAAGGCTTCAGCCTTGGCGCAAAGGCAGCGCTCTGCAGTGCTGCAGCTGCGCTGCCTGCTGAGTGCATGCACTTCTTGGCATGCTCACACAGAAGTCTCCCCCTGACTCCCCTAGATATTGAGGTCAGCACCGAATTTATCCAGTCTGAAGAATGGAACTCGTTCTTTTATGGGTGTTTCTTGGAAGCTTTTGGAACTGCTGTCTGCTCACCCTACTTGGTTAAAACTCATTGCTTGTTGTGAGCCAGGAGACAATGACCTCCTCTTTTCAGACAAGACAGCTGAGTCTCAGAGATTGACTTTCCTGAGGTCACTTGGTATGGTAAATAGGTCCAGAAGCAGATCCAGACTACTTCAAGGCCTGACATGTGCTGAAAGTCTTCAGTGTCTTTCCTGGGAGCAGAAGCTGGTCTCCCAGTTGTAGAGCATCCTGCTTTACTATGGGTTGCCTCATATGGAGAAGCGTTTTCAGAGACAATTCATCTGTAACAAATTAGGAAAAGGAGAAGCTGCCTTTAAAATAGCTTGTGCCTCCAATAATGGTAGGAAAGGAGAAAGACATACCACCTTCTTTTGCAAAATTCTGGTTTCCCTTAGTTTGAATTAAAATAGTGTTCAGACTGTGCACAAGTAGAGCTAGACTTTGGGCACAGCTTCTTCATGCAGCGTTTATTGTATGTATTTTAAATACTCGCCTGCCCAGGCATCTGTTTCCAAACAGATTGCACAGACAAATGTGTGTGCTCCCCAGCTCTCCCTGGGCTTACAGGCAGAAAAGCCCTGGATGAAAATGCCTCCCGGTTTGATGGGTACAAGAACACAGTCTGTTTGTGTTGGGTTACTCAGAAAAACAGACTGAAAGATGGCTCACCAGCAGACACAGATGAGTGTCATTTCTGGTAGCCCACATCTTTCAGTCAAACATAATACATCTTCATTGTTCTGTGAGGCTGTGTAGAAATATTATCAGTGTGACTACCAGGATGCAATTCTGACATTCAAAACTCAGGGGAAGAATGAATCCTTAATATACATTCTCAGGATTTGATGGGTGAGGGCAAGGCATGCAGAAGAGATGCCACTCAAATCACATCCTGTAAGAGCAAACATCTTAACCTTGAGCATCTGCATTCTATTTATCTGTATGTAATCTCTCCATAGAATCCATAGAGAGAAACTTCCCTGGGGCCCATTCTGCCATTTTTTCTCCCCATTGAATCTAAAAGCCTAAATCTAAAGTCTTGGGTGAATGCTGTCACCTGACCTTGGGAAGGTCATCTCCTTTGACAGGGGCAGAGCTGTGGCAGCTCCTCTCTCCCGAGAATCAAGAGAGATTGGGCAGCTGGCAGCAGGCCCATCTAGCCCATTTCTCACTCTGCCAACCTTTGATGCCCTGGGATAATCACCGAGTGTTAGCAGATGTCCTGGGTGTGACCCTAGGGATTCACAGAATCACAGAGTCACAGAATGTCAGAGGCTGGAAGGGACCTCCAAAGCTCATCCAGTCCAACCCCCCTGCCAGAGCAGGATCACCCAGAGCAGATCACACAGGAATGCATCCAGACAAGTTCTGAATATCTCCAGAGAGGGGGACTCCACACCTGCCCTGGGCAGCTCTGTCACCCCCACAGTGNTCCTAGTTTCATACACCAAGGACAAAATCTGGCCCACTGGGGCATGATGTGAATTGCAGGCTAAAGAGGCAGCAGTGCTGGCAGACTCATGGGCCCTCGTGCACTCATCTATGGTCTCTGTGCAGAGGCAGAGCTGCAGGGAGGCCTTGGGCAGGTTTCTCTCATCCCACCTCAAGCATGTCTTGACTAGGTGAAGGTGCTGCCACAAGCCCTGCTCCAGGCAGAGCCAGTGGCTTGCTCTGCTCACTGCAGATGGGGGAGAAGGTCCATGAGTCAGCAAGGCAGTGGAAGTTGCATGATCTGTGAGTTCCCACAGGTCACACTTGCTCAGGAGCGAGGCAGCTGGCATTGGGCTGGAGGATTGAGGCTGGGTTGTGCAATTGCTGTCCCTGATGGGGAATGTTTGGCTGTGACGCGGGAGGGCTGCGCAAGACAAGGCTCATCCCAGGGACTTTCTGCAGTCCCCCGGGGAATCATCTGTCACTGAGCGTCATTATCGTGAGAGACAAAACAACCCACGAATCCCAACCAAAGCTCCTGCCCTGCCTGGCCAGAGGGAGCTGCTGGGGGCTGTGCCGGGCTCCTGTTTGGCAAGCAGCAGCACCAGCACTGTGTTCCTCCAGCCAGCACCACCTGGCAGGCAAACAGGAGAAGAGAGCCTCACAAAACATGAGCAGCATTGTCCCTCTGCCCATCTATGTCCTCTCCTCCTAATCTCCTCAGGTACTTCCATCTTGCTGTTTGCAAGCACTGAGTGCTTGATTTCTCTTTCTCCACTCCCAGTCATAACAGCACCTAACAACTCTGACTTTGAAGCCTTCTCCAAGATGTGACCTCTTCCTGCAGGACAACCCTTTGTTCAGGAAGGGTTTCTTCCTCAGCCAGCTCTGTGTTTAGGCAGCTGCTTTGCTCTTTCTGCTAAAAAAATTTAAAAAATTAATTGCAGACTTTGTGTGACAACAGAAACCTTCACACTTCTGCTTTTTCCTTTCAAGACCAGCAGTGCCTTCTCCAGCAAAGGGAGACACTCCAGAGCCTCTCAGCCTTGTGGCATCTCAGTTTATTCCATAAATCTTTCCAGTCTTAGTTTGGTGTGAAAACTAGATTCCTATAATCACAGATAGGTTTGGGCTGGGAGAGCCCTTGTAAGGTCAGCTGCTCCAACCCCCTGCAGTCAGAGGAACATCTTCAACTGGACCAGGATGCTCGGAACCCCACCTCACCTGGAGAGTTTCTAGGGATGGGGCATTCCCCATCTCTCTGGGCAACCCGTGCCAACATTTCCTGTCTTGAGACAGGACCTGGCTTTGGTTCCTTCACCCAAGAAAGGATCTCCAGGTGGGTCCCCAGCTTTGAGACAGCTCAGAGCAGTGCTGCGAAGCTGTGGTTTCCTCATGGGGCTGCAAACATCCCAGCCGAGTTGGAGAGACACTTCAGGCAAGGAGGAAAGAGAACCAAAACCCAGTTAAAAAAAGAAAGTCTCTGGAAAACAGCTCAGATTTTTAGACCTCCTTAATTTGATTCTTTCGTATCTTTTTTTTCAGTCTGAAACCCCTCCAGGGTGAGAACCATGTCTCAGACATCAAACAGTTCCCAACAACATCCTGGAGAGCGCTGAGCACTGAGGAACCAGGAGCCTTGGCCTGGCCAGGAATTCCATTCAGTCACCTCCTCAATGCCTTTTGCCACACTGTAGACACCACAGACTGTACTTCAGTAAAAACGGGCCAAGTGAAGGTCCTGCACCTGGGTCAGGGCAATCCCAACCACAAATCCCAGGCTGGGCAGAGAATGGCTGAGAGCAGCCTGGACGAGAAGGCCTTGGGGGTGTCACTCAGTGACATACTGCCCAGGAGCCAGCACTGGTGGCTGGCAGCCCAGAAGCAGCTGTGTGCTGGCTGCAGCCAGAGCAGGGAGAGCAGCAGCACAGGGAGGGGATTCGGCCCCTCTGCTCTGCTCCGCTCAGACCTCACCTGCAGAACTGCCTCCAGCTCTGGGGAACCAGCACAACAGGGTCATGGATCTGCACAAAGATGATCAGAGGCTGGAGAACCTCCCCTGGAGAGAGTTGGGGCTGGGAGAGTTGGGGCTGTTCAGCCTGGAGAAGAGAAGGATCCAGGGGGACCTTAGAGCATCCTGCCAGCACCTGAAGGGGATACAGGAGAGGTGGGGAGGGACTGTTTACAGGCAAAATGGCTTTAAAGCTGGAAGAGGGGAGATTTAGACTGGATAAAAGGAAGAAATTCTTTACAGTGAGGGTGATGAGACACTGGCACAGGTTGCCCAGGGAAGTTGTGGATGACCCCTCCCTGGAAGTGTCCAAGGCCAGGCTGGATGAGGCCTCGAGTGACCTGTGTTAGTGGGAGGTGTCCCTGCCCATGGCAGAGGGAATGGAACTAGAGGATCTTTCTAGTCCCCTTCCAACCCAAAGCATTCTATGATAAAAATGGAATGATTCCTGCAAAGCAGATACCAATACTCCTCCCCTAACAAAGGAGAGCTGCCAGCACACACCAGAGCCATGGAGAGAGAAGGCGGAAGGAAGAGGCACTGAGCTCTGTGGCATTCTTCATGGATAGTTGGATGGATGCAGCCCAGGCTGGGGCTGTCCCCTGAACTTTAAATGCCCTGCATGGAGAATCAAGCATTAAGGGGAACGAGAGTCATCAGGAAGCAAACCGGAAAGCCTGGTGTACTGCTATGGAAATGTGAGTTTAAGCACAATGGCTGCCAGGAGAGAGATAATGAGGAGCACTTCTGGCCTCATCTGCAAACTCAACTGCACATGGCCTCGTTAAAAGCAATCTCCTGCTGCAGGGGTATGCCCGCCCCGTGTTAAGCTGTGTAAGTGCTGTGCTGTAATTATGCTCTCAGATGGTTCAAGAATATATATGCAGGAAACTGCAGCGCTTTAATTATAGGTAGGTCTGCATAGGGTGCACTTTGCTCCACTGTAGACAAGCCTGGGCTGACCCAAGAGGGCCCTTCTCAAGGCCAGGGAGAACACAAGCTGCTTCCCTTCCAGGAACCCAGAGCAGCCACAGTGGCAAGGGCCTCTTGGAAAGCTCTGCCTGGCTTCAGGGAGGCTGAGCTGATCGCCTCCTAGAAATGTTGCTGGAGGCACATTTGGATCTTGGTGCTTCTTACTGGCCAAGCACATACCCTGGAGGTTTGACAGCTACTCATCCTAGACTGGTGCCAACGGGGAGAGGTCACAAAACAGGGCTGAGCTTTCCCATCCCAGTCCAAGTCTACTCCCACAGCAACCTGAACCTGTCCCCCTTACTTCTGTCAGACAGAGAGGATGATTCAGGGGAGGTGTAGGCTGGATATCAGGAACAATTCCTCTCCTGAGAGAGTGCTCAGGCAGTGGAACAGGCTGCCCAGGGTGCTGGAGTCATGTCTGGACCTGGCACTGAGGACATACTGGTGCTGGGTTGATGGCTGGACTTGAAGACCTTAGAGTCTTCAACCTGAATGATGCTGTGCCTCTGTGAGTAGGTGGCTGGGAAGACTGGCAGTTTTCAGAGCACACATGGCCCTTTCCTTCCCCCACCTCTTCTCTTGCTTGCCTACCTGCTGAATGTTCCCAGCCTGCAGACACT
The DNA here is from genome assembly GCA_013399055.1 of Ramphastos sulfuratus. Taxonomy (NCBI): domain Eukaryota; kingdom Metazoa; phylum Chordata; class Aves; order Piciformes; family Ramphastidae; genus Ramphastos; species Ramphastos sulfuratus. The sequence continues at coordinate 19,989 of WBNM01014026.1, forward strand.
GAGCACAAAGAGGGAGCAGTGGCAATGCTCCGGGGTGTGCTGTGACTGTTGTTCACTCAGCTGTGTTCCCTCTCCCATCACTGGCTCAGCTTCCTGCACCCTTTCCCAGGGAACAGCCCTTCAGGGCCATGGCCCTGGCTGCACACGAGTGTGCAAAAGCTGGGAGTGGTATTGCAGTGCATTGCAACAGCACCACCAGCATACTGCACAAGAGCAGGAGCTATGTAAGGGACAGCATCTCCTTCCCCAGCCACCACTCAGCACTTCAGTACCATCCCATCTAAATGAGTTTCTACTTCTGTTGGCCTGGCAGAGCACACCAGCACCTCCCCTGGTGCACCTCGAGGCCCTATCATTTGTTACCTGGGAGAAGAGACTGCGCCCCAGCTGGCTCCAAGCTCCTTTCAGGGCACTGTAGAGAGCAAGAAGGTCTTCCCTCAGCCTCTTCTCCAGAACAGCCCTGGTGCCCTCAGCCTCTCCTCAACACCTGTGCTCCAGGTCTCTCACCAGTCCTTCTCTGGGCACACTTCAGCACCTCAATATCCTTCTTGCAGTGAGGATGTCCTTCTGGTAGTGTCAGGGGAGCCATGGGTCTGTGGGGTTTGTGGGTTTACTTTGCCCTGTTTGAGAACTGGCTATCCAGGCTGCTCTAGAGGAGGCCAAGTCAGGATCCAGCTCATGAGGCAGCAGGCACAGGCAGTGTGACCTGAGAGGGTTTCATACCTAAGGAGACATCACCTATCAGGTCACCTTGTCAGCAAGAGCAGCAGCTCACAGCCCTGTGCTCCTGCCTGCAGCACAGCCCTCAGCCAGCCTGGGGCTGGGGAAGCAGCCACTGCAGCCTGCCCTTCTGTTACTGGAGGAAAACAGACTGGTGAACAGGATGGAGATGCATGTGGAGAGACCACAGTAGATGGGGAGAAAAGGGAGAGAAGGTTAAAGGATGCTTACCAAAGTTTAATACGAGTGTTTCCAGACTCTCTTGGAACTGGATGAAAGGCACTGATCCAGGCTCCTCTCACTGGTTTGGGTTCAGGACTGAGAGCAGCATTTTGTGAAATATGCTTTCCTGCAACAGTTTCTCTGTTTTACCATTTCCTGACCTTAAAAACCAGAAGAGTTTAACTATTTCATCTGCTTGGCCGTGGTGATGTTTACTGATAGCTGGAGCTAAGGCCTTGCCCACATTCCCAGCATCTCAGAAGAGATTTCTCACAATATTTTGTTAGATTCTCCTAGCAAATGGTTTCAATGGCAAGGAGGTATGGAGGACATTCAGCAGTGCCTGGAACCCCTTGGGTGAGCCTCAGTGCTGGAGGTTTTGCAGGGGAAGGTACACTGATAAATGTGGTGTTGAGAAGGGCTTTCAAAGTGGCATAACCAGAGGAGCCACAGCTGCCACCAGATCAGGGGGTCTCCAGTGCCAGGATACCTCTCAGTGTGAAACTGAGTATTTTGTGTCACCTCGGCCCACCATGAGTGCCAGGTTCTGCTGATCAGTGATGGACACAGCCACAGAGGATGGTGAGGAGCAGGTCTAAAAAATGAAGCCACTGCTGGGACACAGAAATACTTAGACACAGCTGAGATCTCACATGGGGTTTATATTCATATCTATACCATCCTTGGCTGTACATGGAGATGAACCCAGCACAGCCACTCAGAGGCAGACATCTCTTACACTCTCTTTTAGCCTCAGAAAGGTTCACTTATTAAAATGAAAATGTTAGTTCTCTTATTTCCCTGAACTAGAAATGACACTGGGAAAAGGTCTATGTGCAGCCTGGGAGTGACTGTGGGATAGAGATCTGTGCTGCCTTCCTGCTCCTGCAGAACAGAATCATAGAATGGATTGGGTTGGGAGGGACCCTTGAAGGTCATCTTGTCCACCTCCACCCCTGCAATGAGCAGGGCAGCATTCAACTAGATGAGTTTGCTCAGGGCCACGTTGAGTTTGACCCTGAATGTCTCCAGGGACGAGGCCTCAATCACCTCTCTGGGACACCTGTTCCAGAAAAGGACAAAGAGTGTGGAGAGGCAGGCAGGGGACAACAGCAGGAGGTGTTCTGCTTGGTCAGCATTTGGGAAGCTGCTCTTTGGGGTACCACAGCACTCGGGGGCCAGGCTGAGTTGCATCTGAAAACAAAGCAGTAATTGCATGTTTTAACTACTGCAGCTTGTCTTTCACAGAAAGATTCTCTCTTCTAAGTTCTGATTTCCTGTGGATTCCTGTTATAAATAGATCTCCCTTTCCCTCTCTCTTAGTCCTGACTACTAGAGTTTGTAAGTAATGCAGGAGTTTTACACCTGGTGTTACACTGAACCATATCTAGGTTTTTCCCCTCTACTGGAGCAACAACAGGAGCTTGGTGAAAAAACCCACCACAAGACAGCCCATAATTGCTCTTCCAGAGTCTCCTGGTGCAGGAAGATAGGGGGGTGGCAGTGTTGCTCATTAGAATGTCCATCGACTCACTCAGCAGATGACTCTGGCACAGTAACTAAACACTCCCTGGCAGAGTGCTGCTCAGCATTTACTTTCCTTGGCACCAGAAGACAGGTTCAGGAACTTCCCCTGTTCCAGACCTTGGGCTCACCAAATCATCCTCAGGTATCTAGGAGAGTGCTGAACAACTTGCATGTGTCTGCTGTTCAAAAGCAGCTTTGATTAAGCTGATGAAAGGTGAGCTGAGCAGAGCTGAAGAACAGTCCAGGCCATGCTTGCAGAGCAGACCTGGGAGCAGAGCTGAGAGGATCTTTATGCTCTGTGAGAGTGCAAGGGCAGGCAGCTCCCTGCCTAGGGAAGTAGCAGGCACTTCTTCAGCAGCTCCACCCTGCATGTCTCTTCCTGTGCTGCAGACCAGAATGCAACCAAGCACTGTCTTGGAATGCAAATTCTAATCTGGGTCAGCACCTCGTCAAAATCCAGCAGCTAGTCCCATGCAGTTTTTAAATTCAACTCCTTCCCTAACTTTATCTCCAAATCTTCAAGCTCTTGGTTTCTGAAGTGGCAGAATGATGAACTGCCTGCAGGTTTTCAAGCTTCAGCACCTGTTTTCCAAGTCCACATTATCTCTCTTCATTCTCACACCACTTTTCATAGAGGTTAACTGAACCCTCACTTGAAAAAATACCTCACTTCCAGAGGCATTGGGAATGGCCTTCTACCTACCAATTAGGGTTTGGTATCAAATGAGATACAGAAGCCACAGATTCAACAGAAACTTCAGAGCCAAGACACATCCTACAGGCACCACCTCCCAGTGGATTCTGCCTGGAGTTCCTGGCTTCCCCAAGGAGGCTGCACCCACCTGCAGAAGTCAGAAGGTGGAATACAGGCAGATTATGCAACAGAGCCATTCTGCTCACCTGGTGTAGCTAAACAGATTCCCTTTTAGTCAAACAGATCCCTCCTCCTTATCTCCAGCATCATCCTTGTAGTTAGCCACAGCATGGTAGCCCTGAGGGCCCTGGGTTTAAGCAGGGTAATGGCTTTCATGGGGAGAGTTTCTCTCTTATTGTGTTACTTGAATGGGCTGCCCAGGGAGGTGGTGGAGTCACCGTCCCTGGAGGTGTTCAAGCTGGGTTTGGACGTGGCATTTGGTGCCATGGTTTAGTCTTGAGGTCTGTGGTAATGGGTTGGACTTGATGATCTTTGAGGTCTCTTCCAACCTTGGTGATACTGTGATACTTTGGAAGAACAGAGAATCAGAGAATCAACCAGGCTGGAAGAGAGCTCCAAGCTCACCCAGCCCAATCTAGCACCCAGCCCTAGCCAATCAACCAGCCCATGGCACTGAGTGTCCCTTGAACACCTNAAAAGCTAGGACATGAATTGCCTCTTTGAAAGCTTGCCCTCCCTCCCCAGCTTTGTCAGCTGTCTAAGAAGCTTATTTTGCTGTGAAAAGCTGTGCCCTGGCAGCCCTTGAAATGCTGCACAGTAGTCAGAGAGCAGCAGTGTAGGGTCCCAGTCAGGAGGGACTGGCAGGTGACTTTTAGGGAGCTGGAACACCAACCACAAACACGAATTCTCTGTGGGTCACATGGACAGAGATAGGAGCAGGTCTGGGTTTTTTGGCTGCAGGCACTCAAGCCCATTCCTTGGCAGTGCTACAGGAACAATATTTACCCAAGGATGAAGCACAACCTTGTCAAAGCTTTTGCACAAATTAAAAACATTGCATTTTTTCTTGCTGTTATTTATAATGGCAGCCTGGAAACCCAACAGTCCAGGTCTGCCTAAGAGAGAATTCCAATCGGTTCTCACGGCAGGAGTGGGTGATGCTGTGGCTCCTTTCTCCTGGACATGGCTCCTGGGTTTCTTCCTCAGACACGAGGGAAGTAACACACTGTGTTATCAGAGGGAAAAGGGCACCGAGGAGTGGTCAAAGAGCAGCCTGCCCCTCCCCACAGTAGTGCTGCCCCTCACCAGGCTTCCCAGCCCCAGGAGTGGCCCTGGAAGGTATTGCTTTGATGGACATGTCAGCACGGAGTCGTCAGGAGGAGCCTTTAAAGACTGTCTAGTCCAGCCTTCCTTTGGTGAGCAGGGACATCTCCATCCAGGTCAGGCTGCTCACAGCCCTCTCCAACCTGCCCTGGAATGTGCCCAGGCAAGAGGCATCTCCCATGCCTCTGGGTAGCCTGGGCCAGTGCTTCACCACCCTCAGTGTAAAACACTTCTTCTTTCTCCCCAGTGTAAACCTCTCTTCTTTTAGTTTCAGACCATCATCCCTTGTCCTGTCACAACAGACCCTGCTAAAAGATTGTCTCTCTCTTTCCCATAGGTTGAGGCTGCTTGACATTGCCCTTCTCAGCAGATGTATCAGCTCCCTGAAGATCTTATTCAAACACTAATGCAGCTCTCTCATGCACAGGATGATCTTGGAAGTAACTGAATTTGCTCAGATATCCCAGGATAATTGCGTAGAGGGGATCCAGTCCAGGGAAAATGGCCTCAAGATGCATCAGAGGAGGTTCAGATTGGATAGTGGAAGAAACTTCTTCATCAAAAGGGTTCTTAAACACTGGCACAGGCTGCCTAGGGAGGTGGTTGGATGCCCACTCCTGGGGGTGTTACCAAGCAGCAGAGACGTGGTGCTGAGGGACATGGGTTAGCCTCAGCCTTGGTTGGACTGCATGCCCTCGAAGGCGTTTTCCATCCAGAAAGATTCCATGATTATGCAGAAGCCTGCTGCAATATCCATCCTCTAAGGATTTGCTTTTTTCCCTCTTGAAATAGAACTGCTTTTAAATGCACAGGTTCACCTGGTGTGAACGGGGAGGATGAGGAGGAGGGAAGTGTGCTCCCTTCTATGGGGAACTCTCTGCCAGCAGTGAGAAGCAGGGGCTGTAACAGCAGGGGTCTGTCCTTGCTGAGCTAGGGAAGCAGCCCTTTTGTCACCCATAATATGAAACAGATTTATTCTGGCTGCAGGCTGATCCCTGGATACATGATAACATAGATAAAGATTTCTTGACTTAACTTCAGCTTTTAAAGAGAAAAGGAAAGGTCTGTATATAAAATCTGTGGTCACATACGGCCCTGCTAAGGTCTGCTGCTCTTGAACACTGCTGGCAGCTGCTCGGTGCACAGGAGACATGCTCTGTGCTCCAGGGAGCAGAGAAACAACAACGAACAGCTAAGTTAACTCTTCTGATTGCTCCACAAATGAACACACGAGAGAGATGTTGCAAAGCTTCCTGAAATCAATGATCCCAGAGACCTCACCCGGAGAAATAGATTTGTATACCTGCATGGGTCCATCAGGGATGAGGAGAGGTTGTTGGTCTGGCAGCCGACTACAGCTGCTTAGAAAGCAGCACTGTCATTCCATAGGCAAATGCTGGAATTTCTTCCTTTGTTCTCATTCCAAACAAGCAGAATGTTACCATTTGCTGATACAAACATCGAGTAACAACACTGTAGTGCTGCAGGTGGAAAAAACACAGACCCAAAACAGAAGAAAAACAATGAAGTTAGCATCTTGCCAGAACAGCTATTGACAGTTTCGTTAGCAAACTGGACACGTGCTGAGAACTGAGCTATCATCTCACACACTGGACATGAGCTGAGAACTGAGCTATCATCTCACACTGGACATGAGCTGAGAACTGAGCTATCATCTCACACTGGACATGAGCTGATAACTGAGCTATCATCTCACACACTGGACATGAGCTGAGAACTGAGCTATCATCTCACACACCAGACATGAGCTGAGAACTGAGCTATCATCTCACACACTGGACATGAGCTGAGAACTGAGCTATCATCTCACACACTGGACATGAGCTGAGAACTGAGCTATCTCACAGACTCAGCTGCTACACAACTGGGCTGCTCCAGGGCCAAGCTGTTCAGGGAAATGCTGGAGTTGCCATCCCTTGGGGTGTTCACAAATAGCGTGGGCATGGCACTTCAGGGCAGGGTTTAGTGGGCATGGTGATGGTGTGCTGATGGCTGAACGCGATGATCAGAGAGGTCTTTCCAGGCTCACTGCTCCTGTGACTCCGTGGCACCGCATTGCACAGCCTTGCCCCCCTGCTGCTGTCCTTCCTCAGGTGCTGGCAGCACCTCAGGAGACGTTTCCAGGAATGATGTTGCAGGTGCTGGTACCTAAACTCATTGTGCCATCACACGTTCTGGAGATGGAAACACCTATTTGGGTGAAATTTTCTAATCCCAGATTCAGTTCCTCAATTCAGAAGACAGTTTGGTCCATATTTGGTCTTGGCACTCAAATTCTCCCTCACCCTTGGAGTGAAGCAGTTGTGGAAATGGTGGGAAACATTACAGCATAAAGTCTGGTAGGGTCAAAGGAGAACCAAGCCCCCAGGAGCCCATTTTGCTCCAGATCCATTTAGAGTTAAACTCTTCACACATTTGTTCTTTCTGACAAGAGTTAGAGAAGTATGAGGCTGTCAAAACCAAGCTTGGGTGCAGTGCTGCATCTGCCACCATGTTGGTGGAGTTTAGATAGGCCTGAGGAAAGGAATTTGTTTCCTTGGCAGTAGAAAATTGCTTATTTTACAAGGTGCCATGGAGAGCGTTATCTACTTGGGATTTATAGGCTAGGGGCTTTAATAATGCACTTGAGCAGGAAGGGAATATTTGTTTTATGACACACTTCCCAGGGTGGTGGCTGGCTTTTAAATGCCCTCTGTCTTGAAAATGAATAATGCACCCCTCAGGGAGCTGTGGCACCACTCGTCCCAAGGGCAGGGACCATTTGCAAGGGAGAAGGGGCTCAGAATGTTCCCGAGTGATGGGGCAGCTGGGCTGCAGAGGCACCTCAGCTGCCAGATGTCCTGGTGGAACAATGTCAGGAGCAGAGCGCCAATGGTTTAAGTACAGCTCCTTGCCTTGGAGCGGCAGCTCTCGGTGTGAAGCGCCATTTGCTGCAGCAGTGACGCTCGAGGCGCTGTGGCCAATTCCTGCAGCTGCTGCTGTTAGCCAGGGCTCAGTGCTGGGTCCAGGCTTCCTCCTCAGTGACCCAGATGAAGGGACTGGATGTACCCTGAGCAACTGTGCTCATAACACAAAACTGGGAGGAGTGGCTGACACCCCATCGGGCTGTGCTGCCATGGAGAGAGACCTGCAGAGGATGCAGAGCTGAGTGGAGGGGAAGCTAACAAAGTGCAACAAGGGCATTGTGAGCTCCGCGCCTGGGGAGTGACAACCCCATGCTAGAAAGCAGCTCCACAGAGAAAGAGCTGGGAGCACTGCTGGACAGGCTCACCATGAGAAGCAAGGTGTCCTTGTGGTCAAAAGGCCAAGAGTATCCTGGGCTGTGTTAAGAAGAGTGTGACCAGCAGGTCCAGGGAGGTTCCCCTGCCCCTCTACCCTGGTGAGGCCTCATCAGAAATACTGCATCCAGTTCTGGGCTCCCCAGTTCAAGACAGCCAGGGATCTACTGGAGAGAGTCCAACAGGGATCATGAAGATGCTGACAAGGACAGGCTGAGAGGCTTGGGGCTGTTTGGCCTGGAGAAGACTGAGAGGGACTCCTCTCAATGCTCGTCAATAGCTAAAGGGGGGGGAGCAAGAGGATGGGGCCAGACTCTTTTCACTAGTGCTCAGTGACAGGACAAGGGGCAACGAGCACAAACTGGAACACAGGAGGTTCCATCTGAACATGAGGAAGAACATGAGGCTGCTAAAGCACCAGAATCTTTGGAGAATCCAAACCCACCCAGACATTGCCATCCTGGGCAAACTGCTCTGGGTGCCCCTGCTTCATCAGGGAGGTTGGGCTGGATAATCTCCAGAGGTCCTTCCCAGCCCCACCACTCTGTGGCTTTGTGATTTGGGGAACTGGTCCTGTGAGGTGCTGCTTGCTGACATCTGCTGCCTTGGTGAGGTGTCTTTAAACTAGACTCAAGCAGGATGAAAACGGTGCTGTCACTTCTGCATTAGAGTCAGGGCATGAGAAAACAAAGAACATGCAATTATTTGGCAAGAAGGGTCCCTGCAGCTGAGTGGCACTGACACAGCAGGGGAGGAAAGCATGGTCTGTGACAAACAGCTTACAGGAGGATAACATCAAGTAGGTGCAGAGAGTTATTTGTTGCTTAATGAAGAGCCTCTCGAGGTTGAAAATTTACAGTCCTTTCACAGTTCAATTTTATTGGAGTATGGCATAAAAATAACCCTTGAGCAGAGAGCAGTGATGCTGTGATTCATGGAGGAAGTAGCACAGACCTTGCAAAGCTACCGCACAGCAATCTATTGACAAGGGAAGGGAGATGCAAAGCACTAGCCATCGAGGTCAGGTAGGGCATAGGATGGGGGTAATTAGACCGCTAATTAGACCACTAATTAGATTCTTAAGGTCAGGCTGAGGAAGGAATAAGGTTTTACAGTAGAAAAAGGAAGAAAGAATTGCCAGCATGCTGTCAGACAGGCAGCACCACTTCCCTTCAGACCAATGGGCCTCATGCTTGTGCTGGGCAGCCAAGTCCTAGATGAGGAGAGGTCTGAGCAGCAGGCCATGAGGTATGGGGACCCTGTGCCAGAACTGGGCACTTCTTCCCTGCAGGAAAAATGAAGGCTCAGAGAAAAGCCTAATGTGAGTCTTTCTCTCCTTGCTCAAATGAGTGGGAATAAAGCTGGATTTTCGATAATGAGAGGCAGAACAGAGATGCTCAAGACAGGAGACATCCCTTGCAATCCAAAAGGCACTGCCATCCCTCCACATCACAGAGCTAACAGAAGAAATGCAAATTAAAAAGGCTGAAAATGCTCCCTGGAGGAAATCAGGTCCCCAGTGGGTTCAAGAAGCTGAATTTATGTCATACAAACACTGCAACTTGATTTTTGAGGTGACTGGAATCCCTGAAGAATCACACTGTACACTGACTCAGGCTTGGATTCACCCTGACCCCCTCCTCGTGCTAAATTTAAACATCATACTAATTTAACCTGATTTTTCTTTTTTTGGGCAGTGAGATCAATAGTTCAGTCACATGCAAATATGCACCAAATCTCCTTTCCACATTGTTTAAGTCATCATCACAAAAAAGGCTCAGGCTGAAAAGAAATTTTACAAAAGATTGTTGGTTCTGCTGGGACAGATCAAAACCAGACCTGTAATAGGGGGAGAAGAGAGAATCCCAACAGTCAGGGAAAATGGGAAAGCATCTAGGGCACACACTACTGTGTCACTCCAGCTGTGGTTCTTTTACCTCTGGGTTTTATCATCTCCATTCCTTGTTATCTGCAGGACATCTCCCACTTGTGCTAAGCACTGGGGAAGGACTGCTCAGAAGAGCCTGTGGGGATAGGACAAGAGGTGATGGTTTGAAACTGCAGCAGGAGAGGTTGAGGTTGGACATAGGCAGGAAGTTCTGCACAACGAGGGTGGCGAGGCACTGGAACAGGCTGCCTTGGGATGTGGTGGGGCACTGGAATAGGCTGCCCAGGGATGTGGTGGGGCACTGGAACAGACTGCCCGGGGATGTGGTGGAGGTCCAATCCCTGGACACTCTCACGGTGAAACCTGACGGGGCCGTGAGCAACTCGATGTCCTCGCTGATTCCTGGGGGGTTGGGTAGGATGCCTTTCAAGGGTCCCTTCCGACCCAGTGCATTCCATGATTCTGCAGTGCCCGAATAGGAAACAGTTGCTCAAAGCACTAAAACTTGCCAGCACACTTCAGAAAAGCTGCAGTGGATGCTTTTGAGGGAATGGTACTGACAGTGATGAACTGATGGAAGTCTCGATTGGGAAGGCAGAATCCCTGCCCTGAGGCCGATCCTACTCCAGCCTCCTGTCCTCGTCCCTGGCGGTGACCGCGGCAGAGAGACAACAGCTTCAGCTCCATCGAGAAAGTGCACCCCGGAGAGAGGAAGAGACCCGAGGGGAACTTCTCTGCTTGCATCCTCCTGAACTCAGTCACCTTGGGCAGAGGTCACTTCCAGTTCAGTCAAAACCAAATATGCCACTGACGTTTTTACACTCTCTTAGACACTACAACTGGAGCAAAAACGGGAGCCGAGGGTGACAGAGCACTGGGCCAGGCTGCCCAGAGGGGCCGTGGGGTCTCCAGAGACTCCAAACTTGCCTCGGCACGATCCTGGGCAAGCTGCTCTAGCAGGGGAGCTGGACTAGATGCTATCCAGAGATCGCTTTAAAGCCTCGCAGCTCGGTCATTCTTCCAGACTGACTGAAGGAGCAGAGCATCAGTTCGGGAGCAGCTGATGGCCGAGCCACAGCGCACCGCGGCCACGACGGCTCAGAAGGTTTATCGGAGGTCACCCTTTGAGCTCTGCGAGAGCAGAAAGCCCCAGCAGCCAGGGCTCCGCTGGCAAGAAGCTTGAAAAGAAAGGAGAAGCGGTCCGGTCTCGCAGAGCTGCGCTCGCCAGGCCCCGCCGCCCCCCGGCGCTGCGGCTCCCCGCGCCGAGGAAGTCTCCGGCACCGACGGCGCCGTCTGCCCGCGCCGCGGGACCGCTCTGCCCCCGCCGAGCTCCAGGGGCTGGGCAGGCAGCTCCGCGTACGGCCGGGCGCTTCTCAACCCCAAAACGAAAATAAATACTTAAAAACGCAGGAACAGAAACTGTTAGACGGAAGTGGCAATGGAGGGAGGTGCTGTCGGCGAAGGAAGAGGAGCTGGGGCCGGCAGGGAGCCGGAGCAGCAAGCCCGTGGCAGGGAGCTCTCGCCGGGACGACAGGAAAGGCTCAACAAACATGAAGGGCTTGGGACTGCAGCAAGTGTTGCTGTTTGGGATGCAAATGTTGAGGTTTTGATCAATCGAGGTATTTTATATTTCCTTGAAGAAAGTGGGAAACGGGCAGAAATTGGAAGGTTTATAATCTCACAGCAGAGCTCCCGCCAGGCGTGCAGGGAGTGCAGAGGGAGTTCGCAGTGCCCCAGTGACTGGCAAGTGCCTTCCAAAGTCCATCATGCAACACTCTATGCTGTTTGCAGGCAGTCATTGACAGCGGCAGTTTAATTAAACGAGACCAGCAAGAGAGTTTCTTGCTAAAAGGGCAGACAGTAATAATTCTCTAGAAATGGATCCCCCCGGCGCTCCCCGAGGATAAACACTTGCACTCACAGACTCTGATAAGTGACTTCGAGCCTCTGTTGTTATCTTCCTGCCTTTTTTTTTTTTTTTTTTTTAATACTGGGAAGTTGCTGAGAGGGATGAAAATACCCACAAACCTCTATTATTCTGCTAAGGGACTCCTTGCACTCTGCTGTGCAGTGCTCCATCATATTGCACGTTTTCACTGCACACGCTTTGAAGAAACACTTCTATAAAGATAATGACACTCATCACATTAATGACTGTGCAGTAGTGTAAGTGAAAATGAATCTTAAAAAAGTTAACAGCAGCCTTGGTGCAGCAGAGCTGTGGTAAGTGGGAAGTGTTTTTGGTGCTGTGTAGTACAAGAAAGTGTCTGTTCTGGTACGCCTCTGCCAGGACTGGAAGGGAAAGCACATGAGGCAGAAATGCAGGTACCTGTGAAAAGGCTCAGTGATTCTTTCCTGCTATAGATCACTGCAGCCTGCTTTATTAAAAATACCTTCTCAGCTGCAATTTTTCCCTGAGGTCTTTCTGCTGCCTACCAGCACTGCAGTGAATGAAGGAAGACACCATATGGGCTCTTGGCTTCCCGTGTGTAGACAGGTCTTGTGGGGCTCTGTGTGGATCCCAGCACATGGGCCAGGCTGAGATTGCTTTTTCTGGTTCAGAAGGGGAAAATGCAATGGTTTTACAGGCAGCTCAAGGTTTTCTCAGCCCAACAGCTTTCCTTTTCCATCAGCCTGCTCTGGCAGGGGGGTTGCCCTAGATGGTCTCCAGAGGTTCTTTCCAATGCCTATCATTTCATGGTTCTTCCCTGTGGTTTGTGCAGCAGCTGAGCCTGTCACAACAGCCAGGCCCAGCCAGGCCAGCTTCACCACTGCTTTCACAGTGCTGACCAAGCAAGCTTTGTTCCTGCATGGTGGATTGAAGCAAAGCCAAGGGTCATTTCCCAGGACAGCCCCACACCCAGGGAGCTGGTGGCATGCATGGAGGCACAGACATCCTGTCTGTGGGACGATCTGCAAGTGCACAGCCAGTTCAGGCTGCTCAAAGCACCTCATGTCTGCCTCTGATGCAGCTCCTGCACACCTCCAGGTCATGAGCAGTTGGCATGGGCTAGGAATACTGGACTGGCTGTGAACGTCCTCTGTGCTGGATCTCCATTACTATGGGAGACACATTAAGCATTTCCAGAGGTCTCACTGCCTGGAATGAAATATTGAAAATCATAGAATCATAGAATGGTAAGGTTGGAAGGGACCTCAAGGATCATCTAGTTCCAAGCCCCTGCCATAGGCAGGGACACCTCCCACTAGTACAGGTCACTCAAGGCCTCATCCAGCCTGGCCTTGAACACCTCCAGCAGCCACAACCTCCCTGGGCAACCTGTGCCAGTGTCTCACCATCCTCGCTGGAAAGAACTTCCTCCTAACATCCAGTCTAGATCTCCCCTCTGACACTTCAAACCCATTCCCCTTGTCCTGGCATTGCAAGACCTTGTCAATAGTCCCTCCCCAGCCTTCCTGTAGGCCCCCTTCAGATACTGGAAGGCTACTATAAGGTCTCCTGGAAGCCTTCTCTTCTCCAGGCTGCAGAGCCCCAACTCTCTCAGCCTGTCCTCATAGCAGAGCTGCTGCAGCCCTCT
>WBNM01014026.1:33298-55371 GCA_013399055.1 Ramphastos sulfuratus
TCCATTTGCCTTAGCAGAGCTTTCAGCAGGATCTGCTCCATGATCTTGCCAGGCACAGAGGTGAGGCTGACTGCTCTGTAGTTCCCAGGGTCATCCTTTTTTCCTTCTTGAAGATGGGTGTTGTGTTTGCCCTTCTCCAGTCAGCAGGAACTTCACCAGTCTGCTATGACCTTTCAAATATGATGCACAGTGGTTTGGCAACTTCATCTGCCAGTGCCCTCAGGCCCCGTGGGTGGATCTTGTCAGGCCCCATGGACTTGTGCACGTTCAGATTCCTTAGGAGCTCTCGAACAGGATCTTCTACTACAGTAGGCAGATCTGCCTGCTCCCAGTCCTTACTTTTACCCTCTGGAGCTTGGACATTGTGGTTGGAGCCCTTGCTGTTGAAGACTGAGGCAAAGAAGTCATTGAGCACCTCAACCTTATCCGTATCTTTTGTCAGCAGCTCTCCATTTTTCTTCTGTAAGGGTCCCACATTCTTCTTAGTCCTCCTTTTCTCACTGATATACATGAAGAAATTCTTCTTGTTCCCTTTAATGTCCCTTTAAAATCCTGCATGAGTGGACAAAATCCTGAGATTGCAGCCCAGAAGAGAAGAGAAGTTTGTGTAAGTTGTGTAAATAATTATGTTGTGGAAGTCACTTAACAAATGAGCCAACGACACTTAATGTTGCTTCCTCATATATTCTGTCACTTTGCATATTTGTTTGTTTGGTTTTTTTTTAAGAGTCATCTCCAAATAAATCAACAAACATGGGGAATTTTGCATCCCTGAATGTACTCTCACTATTCTCTCTTCATATGTGGGCTGAATTTGAGATGGGGAGCATACAAAGCTGAGCACCAAAGCTCTCTGCATGGTTTTACTACAGTGTGTAGTAGCTCAGTGTGTAGTAGCCTAAAACCCTCTTTAGAATCATGGAAGCATTTCGGTTGAAAGAAATCTTTAAAATCATTGGGTCCAACCATTAACTGAACACAGCCAAGTCCATCACTAACCCATGTCCCTCAGGAGCACATCTACACAGCTTTTAGAACCCTCCAGGGAGGGTGACTTCACCACTTCTCTGGGCAGCCTGTTCCAGGGCTTCACAACCCTTTTGGTGAAGAAATCTTTTCCCAATATCCAAACTAAACCTCCTCCAGCCTAATTTGAGGCTTTTTCCTCTTCTCCTGTTGTTTACTGGGAGAAGAGACCAATCCCCGCCTCACTCTGACCTCCTTTCAGGGAGCCGTAGAGGGCAATGAGGTCTCCCCTCAGCCTCCTCTTCTCCAGGTCAAACACCCCCAGTTCTCTCAGCTGCTCCTCCCCAGCCCAGTTCTCCAGACCCTTCAGCAGCTTCGTTGCCCTCCTCAGGCCCTGCTCCAGCCCCTACAACAGAGAGGAGAAGCTCTGCTGAAGACAGAGCTGTCAGACACACGGTACCAGTCGTTCTTACACAAGAGGTGTGCCGGTGTGCTGGAGGTGCAGTCAGAGGCAGGGAGATTTGAAATGCTAAGCACAGGGATTGTAATTTTAGAAACCTAGGGCTTGAGTGTGGTTGAGCCTTGAGATTTTAAAGTCTACCAAAGTCTGATAATTTAAAAGTTATTGTCTTGGCCGTGCTGACCCCTGTCACACTGCTCATTTGCTTTTACCGTTTGTGGGCAGTTTTACACCCTGGGATATAAATGTGACAGAGTAAACAGCAACGTAAAAAGCTGCAGATGGCAAATGGAGAGCAGGCATTGGTTCTGAGAGTCAATTTAACTTGAAGCTTTCCTGGTTGAGCAGATGGCAAAGCTCAAGCCTGACATTGCATTAATGTAAGTTTCTAGAGTGCAGTCTCTGGGTGGAAGGAAGCGTGTTGTCACAGACAGAGCATCTGCAGCAGCTGATGATGATCAATTACCCAACCCGAAACATCTGGGCTGAAGAGTCTGTGTGTGGATATGCAGCTCCTCTCATCTCAGGTATTTGGGTTTGCCTTTCCAGTTTGGGGCAGGTAGCTGGATTTTATACTGGGATGGAGAGTACCAGCAGGCACCTGGGGAGACAGAAGTTGTGAGACTTTTGAAAGGAAGGAGAATTCCTCATGCAGGGTTAGCCTTTAATAACGTATTTCTCTGTTCCTTGCTGGTAGATGCGAATAACAGGTGGGAACCTGTAATAACTCAGTGACCTCTGAAGGGCTCAAGGAATTGTGCAAGAGCTTTTTTTTTAAATTTGTACTATCGTGACTGTGGTACTAGAACTGGGTGTAAGTGAAACACAGATACCTTTTACAGGCACGTGCAGATCCCAGTCTGCACATTCACATCTCTGCACTGGCTCTGCTAATCTGTCCCCACTACTTTGATTTAAAGCTCTCCTGAAAATGAAGATAAGACCTCTTGGTAGTGTTTATGTCACTGTCATGTTTTCATTTGGTCTCGTTGTTACGATTTCAAGCAGCCAGACACTGGCAGCTCTTATCTTGAGCATAAACCTGAGTTGAAGTAATTAATACCGACCAAAGGGCCTTGTGGCAGCCCAAGGTGTGAAGGAAGGTGGCCAGGATTCTATAGGGTGTGATTAAACATGGCAATGCAGCCTTGGTGGGTTAATACAGCACCAGTTGCCCGCAGCTGACACGATGGATGCTCCAGGGAAGGGAGCATTTCTCATCACTGCCAGGGCAGGCAGATTGCTAACAAAGAGAGCGGTGACGAAATGTGGCGAGTCCTGCTTCTTGAGCAAGGCACATTAGTTTCTGGGACACGAGGCTCATTTGTAATAGGGCCCTAATTCATACAATCAACACAAAGACTAAACACCAAACAGGAGGTTTTCTGAAATAAGATTGATTTTCCTGCCAATTCTTCCACGTGAAACACACTCACAAATTGTATTTTTGTGTCCAGGAGCAGATATTTAGATGCTTTAAATGTCCATTTGTGTGTATCAGTGGGCAGTTTGCCTTTGCAACTGGAATAACAGCAGCACAGAGATGAGTTTTCTAAATCTGAACTCCCTGGTGGTGCTTCTTGGCTCCCACTTTGAGGAGAACTGGCTCGGTCTGCTCCTCAGTCCTTGCTCTTTCTGGGTAGAACCCAGAGGCTGTTGAAGTGCTCTGTGGCACCAGTCTGAGCTGTTTGAATAAGGATGAGACTATTGCTCTGTCTCCCCTGCTGCACGAGAGGGCTTGACATTAATATTTCACTTCTCACCAGAAGTCCTCAAAGCTCTTTTCAAGCCTTATTAAGGTTCCCATCACACGTAAGAATGACAGCAAAGATGAGAATAAGAGAAGCAAAGGGAATTGCTCAGTATCACTCAGTCGCAGTGCTGAAACTGAAGCGTGAAGATCTGGAGTCTCTGTAGCTTGCTCTAACCACTAATGAATAATAATGACTGACCATATTGATAATTAATAGCACTTTCCCTGAGCCTAACACATGTAAAGCACTGTCAAAATGCTCATTCATTCCCCCTTGCTGATCACTGAGGGGATGCAGCATTGTCCTCCTGCAACCCCCTCCACTTGGCATATGTGGAAGCCACCGAGTTAATCAGATAATGCTCTGCAGAAGAAAGCTGAGCACAGAAAGGGCTGCAGGATGAGATATGACAGAAGAGCTCAGTGCCTGCTTTTCAGCATGTCACTGCAGTGCCTGATGCAGGAGTGCTAGAGCTGAGAACTTGGTCTCCCTTACTGCCAGCAGAGAGAAGCAGGGTCTATTAGAAGCCCATTCAAAGCACCTGCATTAGAAGCTAGTTCTCCCTGCTGAGCCTCTGGAGAGCTTAATATTAGAGGTCTCAAGCTAGACATGTGAACAGTCTCCCTTAAGTGCTTATTATTATTATCATTTTGCAGGTGGACAGACTGGAAAGGACAGGACTGTGCTAAATTGAGTGAGCTGCCTGTGATGGTTAGGCTCTCTCTTTGCTTCCCATACAGCCCTTGGGAATGTGTATGAGAAAAGGCATGTAAAGCAGAGTAAATCTCCAGGGGATGTGCTCAGGGTGTGAAAGCACAGAGGACAGTATGGCAGTATCAGCATGCTCCTGGAATATATGGTGAGTCATGAGCTCTGTATATTAAATGGTCAAGGCTTATTCAACAAAAGCAATTGCTCATGCCAGACCACAGGAGTCACAGCAATTGGCTTTGAACCAAACTGCCTGATTCAGCAAGATACTACCACGATGCAGAAGCTCTGCTCTTATCTTTCATGTTTTTAGGCTCTGGAAGAGAGGAAACGACCAGCAAGAGGAGAAGCAAAGAGATTCCTCACAGCTCCGTGTGTGGCAGTGTTTTAGCTATGTGAGTAGAAACCTTTCAGAACACCCTTCCCAAACGTTCGGAACAGATAATATATGCGTGGAATTCATCCTTCCCATGCTATTTCTTCAGCTTGTGTGATGGAGGATGAATTGTATCTCTTTGTTTGCTGCTACCCCTGATACTCTTCCTAAAGCCAAAATTGTGGTGCAATTGCAGCAGTCATTAGGAGTGATAATGTAAGAAAGTGTTTATCAGCTCTGGCATTGCAGGTGGACTGGAAGAGTGACTGCAATTTGAAATTACTTTGTAATGAAGCCCGAGTTAGGGGGAAAAATTATTAATTTTTCTGAAATTAGCAGAAAGAATAACACTTGGAGAAAAGATTTATCACTGTGTCAGCAAGGAGGTATATGATTTATCTTTCTAATAATGGTTTGCATAACTGTGAAGGTGAAGACAGTTGATCTATCTTGATATTTTTCAAATAACATCTAGCAAGTTAATGACTTTATTTGTATCTCTAAAATGAAAGTCAATCTACCATAAGCATGCTCAGAAGCTCACCTCTTTGCAGCTGCTCAGGGTCGGGGCCCATCCTCTGGTCCAGAGGGGAAGCAGCACAGCATGGGCCATCTCTGCACAAATAAACTCTCTTTTAAAGGCAGGCTGACCTCTGCACTGACCTCACCTGTGACATCTCACCTGTGGGAACAGTCCCTGACAATGCCATTCCCTGAGCCAGGCACCGTCTAGGCTAAAATGGAGCATGCAGAAATATGGCAGAATGGGGCCTCATAGCTGGGCTCCAGGTTTTGGCCCTCCCTGCCCTAATACTGGCCAGGAAGGAACTTCTCATCAGATGTAAGGGACACCTTAGAATCCCCCTCAGAGTCCTTTTCATACAAGTAAAGGGGCTGCTCTTCATGCATGGATTTCTGTTGCACCCAATAGTGAGTCCATCTGGTGAGCACTAATCCCACAAACTCTCCATTGACAAATAAGCCTTGGTACTTGAGGTGTGCACACACTGTGGCTGTGCTGGTTTGAGGCTAATTGGAATATTTTTAATGGAGAAAATTATATTATAGGCTATGAAGAGAAAAACAATGGTGATGTCTACACTCATAGGCTGACTGAGATGTTTAAGAATAAGTACTCAAAACATAGATAAGTCAGTCTCTGGGGCACAGCGTCTTGGTCTAGCAGCTTCTGGCTTCTCCTCTCTGCCGAGTAACCTCACTAACCACTTTCCTTCTAACTCCCCTGGCTGATCCTCCAAACTCATCTTGCATGTAAGGCAAACCTTGGGGTAAGGTATAGGGGTGGGGAGAAGGTGGAAGGGTGGTTGGGAGCCCCTCCTGGGGTCTCTGATTTCTGGGAGGGGAGTTGTGTTTCTGTATTACCTTTACCTTGTCTATTTCTGTAAATATTCCTGTATATAGTGTATATCTCTGCTTGTATATTGTGCTAAGCTGTAAATAGAGCTTCATCTCTTAACTTCCAGCCAGCTGAGTTCTAGTCTAGGTCATTTTACAAAGTGTGGGGGGCCAGGGACCTCCCAAACCATCACAGTGGCTGAGAGAGACAGTCCTTTTCCTGCCTAGCAACAGGAGATGTTTCCTCAGGATGGAAATAACCCCTAAGGGCTGCTGTGTGCAGGCACATCCATGCATATGCATTGTGTGGACATTTGCTCTGTGCCACAGTCTGGGACTTTTTCAACACTGAAGCCTCTGCTCTGGGTTTTCAGAGAACTTCAGGTTTAGGCATGAATGAAGAGCAACAGATGGGAAAGAGGAGAGACTAGGGTATATAGGGAACAGAGCTTATAAAATACGGAAGGTGGTAAAAATGAGGGAAACAAAGCACACATACAATGCAATCACTCATTAGAACAGATCCCTGGTCAAACATTAAATGTTTCATTTTGAATTCTGGAACTAGAAGAGGAGTAAAAAATTACATGGAAGTAAGAACTCCAGGCACTGGTGTGCACATGAAACAGCCCAGTGACCTGCAACCCCCAACCAGTGGTGCAGAGACAAAATATATTAACATGCATAATAGAACTGGAGAGTGGCAATGGAAACACATGGCACAGAGGGGAGAAGATTATTCTGTAACAGAACTAAACACCTCCGAGGGTAGACTCTTGCCTCCTTATTCACAAATGCAGTAGGAAACAAGGGGGTTGTGCATACAGGAAAGAAGCCAGGAGCAGAGCTCCCAATGGCTTCAGTGGCAGTGATGTGTGCCTTTAGCCAGGACTCACACATGATGGGGGCAGAGAAACCATCAGATCATTCTAGCAGAGATCCAAGAGGTCACAGAGCACCTTGCCCCATATACTCTGCTTCTTAGCTACCCCAAGGTCTTCTTCAGCCAAAGTCCAGGATGTGTTACAGATTTCTAGCTTTTTGTTTATTAAAGCAAAAAAATTAAATAACCAACCAATAATGGACCAACCTAGTGTCAAGTTCCTCGGCTGCTGGTTTATCCAGTGTTCCTGCTGCTGCTGTGCTGAGCCCTCGGCTGGTGTCACATAGCCAAGAGTTACAGAGAAGTGGTCATCAGCGTGAGCTGCTTCTGGTGCCATTGTCTTCTAAACTGTAGCTGCTGATCATATTCCTTTAGCGAATGCCAGAGCAGCAGGTGTAAAGGCTTTGCCTGCCGCAGAAGCCACACGGATGTGCTTTGAACCAGCTTCAAGTGCCTCGTGTTGTGGTGCCACAAGAGTATTATGGCAATGCTGGGTGCTGAAGCACTTAAAGTCTGGTTTAATTGATTCCTGACTACTGCACAATTCCAGCATATTGTTAACCCAGTGGTGGATAAAAGCAGTGGGAGGTACCACCTTTTGTATTGCTGCAGGGAGATGGCACCTAAATCAGAGCATTAAATTCTGGGTACCTCATTGCCAGGGAGATGCAGACAAATTGGAAGAAATTCATAGAGGAGCAATAAAAATGATGAAGGTTCTGAAGAGACTGAGTTAAGAGTGAAGATTAAAGGATCTTAATGTGTACTGGGTGGGCAAGCTCTTCAACAAGCACTTGGAGGGCAAAAGTGTCACAAACCCAAAGGGGTTCTGTAGGGTGCTGAAGGACATACCAGGTGGGGTAAAAGGAAACTGGCTCTTGGCAGACATCCTTAAGAGACCAGCAGATCATTTGGGAGAAACCAAAGTGACACATTTAACTAATCATGTTTCAGTATTAATTGTTGCCTATTCTAGGGGGGAAAAGGGAAAGAAAAAAAGCATTGTCTGCAGTTAAAGCCTGCACAAGGCCTCCCAAGCGGTCCGAGGATGTGCATGCTGAGAAGAACAATCCCAGCCCGAGTGGAGAGAACGGCACAAAAGCATTCCGGGGGTTAGTGGTCGATATACCCTTCACTGAGAGCCAAAGGATGCATGAGACACCAAATCAGGGATCTGTATTTCAGGAATGTGTCTGTTGCCAGGATACCATGGGCAAAATAAAAGTAATAGCACATCTCTTTAAAACATTCCATTAATCCCACTATTCTAATGGGAGAACGGACAACTAAGGAAAGTAAACCTCCCTGCAGTCTTCTCACAGCACCAGCTCAGAGTCCAGCCTCAGAGTTGGAAGAGCTGAAACAGTCTCCGCAGGTGTAGGATGGCTGCAGAGCAAACCCCAGCCTGAGTCAGAACGCAACTGGATTCAGCCGCAGGACCGAGCGGCTGAAGTTGAGTTCGCTGTGCCCGTGCTCAGCAGAGCAGCGCAGCAGCGGCAGGGCAGCGCAGGTGCCGGAGCTGCCGAGCACAACACATCTATTCCCTTGTGGTTTGTCAGGCTTACTGCACAGAAACTCCCGGCTGAATTTAGAGGTCCCCACCCCGTAAATCATCTGCTCAGCTCCAGACACCCCTGTGGTTCTCTGGGCAGAGGGGGAACCCTGAACCCCAGGGGAGCCTGGTGTGTCCATTTGCTCCTCTCAGCTCGTGGCGAAAGTTTGACAGAGGCATTTTTGGGAAGTTTTTGTTGTTTCCTGTCACAATCCACATCTGTTTCTGCTGTGATTGCAATCCAGTGCAAGAATATCTCTTCATGCTGGTACCCCGGAGCAACAGCCCCTGAGAAAGGCTTTGGAAAGCTCTGGCTGGCGATGGGACTTGTGCAAAAAGGGCTCCCCAAAAGCAGCAGGAGTGGAAAGCAGGAGTCTCCCCTGAGTGCTGGCAGGCAATGAACTTCTGCCTCTGGTTTTTGAGTTGGGAGAGGGAGCACAAAGCAGAAACATCTGCATTTCCAACCCCTCTTCGTGGCAATAACCCGAAGATGCTGCTGCCATAACAGGCAGGAGGAGGAAGAGCAGACCATCTCCCGGGTTAGCACCCTGTCATGACACAAGGTGATTTATCCCAGTTCAGTCTGGCTGTGAATGCTGCTATCCAACTCCGACACCCAACCTCTGTGACGGATTTCTGCCCCAAATTACAGTCACCGGTGATAAGAAGTGATCCCTGCACGCAGAAATCCCCATCCTGATTCACACACTTGCACTGCTAGTTGTGTGCCTGCTTTTCAACACTGCTAAAGGGCTCTGGGTTTTTTTACCAGGTAAGCCCACTAAGAGACACACACCAACTTGCTTTAACAGCCAGATGGTCCTTCCTAAGCTGCAGAGTGACCACAACAACCAGCAGAAATCAGAATTGCAAGGCTGGAGGCCAGGAGCTTTTGCTGGATGAAAACCAACCTGTCAGGGAAAAGTTTTGCTCTTATACGTAGGCTGACATCTCTTCCTGGAGGGAGAGCATTTGGTGCTCATTTCCTCCTTGAGCATCTTGAATCATAAAAAGTAAAGTCCAGTCTTATTTTTTAGATTTCTTGAGACTATTTATTTTGTTCCTCTGGCTATCATTGTCCATAGTAGTACAATTAATTCCCTGATAGTGATTTATTATGCCATAAAATGTTGCCTTTTCCTCCCCACTTCCCCAGGTAATGTTGGAGATAGTTTGTTAGTGTCTGTGAGAGGGGCAGACACAATCTCTGTGGGGTGCCAGGGCTACTCTGTTTAAATATTGCCGTTGAGGTATTTCCTCCAGCTGATGGCTGGTGAGGAGCAATGTGAACATAGACTTTCCCAGGAAATAAAGATCTTGGCTTTTGTGACAGCTTCTTCAAATTAAAAAAAGGAAGAGAACATAATTATGCAGAAATCTGGCTAAGCATAATTGCTATTCAGAGCATCCCAGGAGGCCTAGAGAGGCCTTGGAGGGCGGCACATTTAACCCAGAGGAGAAACATCAAGTGTGTGGGAATGCCTCACACTGCAGCTTTCACTTAGTTGGGGATTTTACTCTGTGGGATTTTACTAGGTGAGAATCAGGCATGCTCTGAGCAGAGGTAGATGCACTGTGCTGCAGGAAACTCGTGCATGTGCAGTTTTTAAAGTCAGTCTCTCAGCTACTCAGACATGGTCCTACAGGTGCACAATTGGCCATCTGAAAGCCTTAAACTGTTTGGCTCCCAATCACAGCTGTGCAACTGGGAAGCTTCTGGTTTGCATTTTGCTGTTATGTTACATATGGTTCCACTTCCAAACAGATTCCCACAGATTTGTCTGAGTTTTAGATGCTTCTGAATGTTCTGATCCAAGATGATCTTGATCATGAAAGGAAACGCTAAAGCACAGTGTTCACTGCTCCTTCCTATTTAGCTCTTGCTTCATCACCTCGACTTCTTAGAAATTATTTGCTGAGTATTAAACATGAGGATTTAAGCCCAAACGTAGGTTCACCTAAGTGTTACAAGGAAAAGAGCAAGTTTGTGCTCTCAAACCTTGGCCAGTCTCAGCCACACAAGAATGCTTTGCAAGCATTGCACTAAACCTTCACATTGACGTCTAGAGCATCAGGAGAACGGAGCCAGACTCCTCTCAGTGGTGTCCAGTGGCACAGCGAGAGGTAATGGGCAAAACCTGCAACACAGAAAGGTCCATGCAAACATTAGGAAGAAGTTCTTCACTTTGAGGCTGGCAGAGCACCGGAGCAGGCGGTGAAGACTCCATTGCTGGAGGCATTCAAACCCCCTGTCTGTGTTACTGTGTGATTGGTGCTGGGTGGTGCTGCTGCAGAAGGGCAGTTGGGCTGGGTGATGCTCTGCCGTCCCTCTGTGGTCCTGCCAAGGCTTCACATGCACCAGGGCAGCTGCGTGTTGCTCACCTGCATAAAGCAGGCTAAGCATGCTGTGCATCTACACATGTGCACATCTGCACAAGTATGTGTGCATGGCTGAGAGTGAAACTTGCACTGGCTAGCTACAAGATGTTGGCTTCTCAGCCAATGTTTGTGCTGCTGGCATTTCAGAAGTGTACCAGGCCAGTACCTGCTGTATGTGCTCTGCAAAGTATGCAGCTGAGAGTCTGCCTTGCTCAAGCAATAGAGATGGAAGTGTATAAGCGATGTGTCTCCTTGGGTTGACCCCGGCTACCCCCACCACAATTTGGGATGCTGGTTCCACCTAAACAGTTTCACAGAATCGTAGAATCATTTTGGTTGGAAAAGAGCTTTAAGATCATCAAGTCCAACCATCCTCTAACTCTACCAAGCTGCTGCTAATCCTTGTCGCTCAGCACTGTATCTCTGCATCTTTTAAACATCTCTGGAGATGGGGATTCAACCACCCCCGGGGAGTCTGTTCCAATGTTTGAGATAATTTTAATAACCAACTCTGGTGCACCTTGAGGCCATTTCCTCTCATCCTGTCAGTTGTTACTAAGGAGAAGAGACTGACACCCACCTGGTTCCAGCCTCCTCTCAGGGAGCTGCAGAGAACAATGAGGTCTCCCCTCAGCCTCCTCTTCTCCAGACTAAACATCCCCAGGTCCCTCAGTTGCTCCTCCCCAGCCCTGTTGTCCAGAGCCTTTACCAGTTTCGTTGATCTTCTCTGGACCTGCTCCAGCCCCTCAATGTCCTTCTTGTAATGAGGGGCCCAAAGCTGACGCCAGTACTCAGGGTGTGGTCTCACCAGTGCTCAGTACAGGAGGACAGTGATGTCCCTGCTCTTGCTGGCCACACCGTTCCCCTGGGACGGCTCGGATTTATGTCTAAGCTGGTTCGGGAGAGCCCCATCCTCCTTTCAAGACCTCTAAGCAATCGCAGCTGGCAGCCGATGCCCGGCGGGGACCCCACAGTTCGCGGCTGCTCCGCGTTCTTTCGCCCGTGGAGCCGCCGGGAGCTCTGCCGCGCCCCCTCCTTTGTCCCCTCCAGGGGCTGCCGCTGGGCACCCCCCGCCCTGCGGAACCGGAGAGGCCGAGCCGAGCGGCATCCGCCGCCTCCCGGGCTGCGCAGCGCGGGGCTGCTCCCTCCCTCCTTCTCTCCCTCCCCCTTCCTCCTCCTCCTCCGCCCCCCCGCAGGGCAGAGCCGGCGGAGGCGGCGGGCGCGGATGGGAGGACGCAGCGGCGCGGAGCGGGGCAGAGCCGGCTGGAGGTCAGTGCCCGGAGTGGGGAAGGCTCCCCGAGTTCGGAGGCGCTGGGACTTCGCGGGAAGTTAGGCGGCCGAGTCCGCGCTGCCGGGGAGTGCGGCTCGGCACAGCTCGGTGCGCTTAGTACGGCTGGGCACGGAGCGGCGGATGCTGAGGTGGGGCCCAGGGGCCCCGGCAGGCTGGCTCTGGAAGTGGGGAGACACCTCCGGCTATCCCTCCCCATACTCCAGGGCGAAGGCTGAAGGTGCCTCCCCAGCAAACAAGGGGGTCGTGAGTATCCCCTTCATCCTTCTCCTCTGCTGGGGCACACCGAGACATCCCCCGTGTGTGGCATCCCCCAGGAGCAGCATCCTCCAGGAGCGGCATCCCCCAGGAGCAGCATCCTCCAGGAGCGGCATCCCCCAGGAGCGGCATCTCCTGGGTGGAGCACATCCCAGGGGCAGCATCCCCTCGTGCTTAGCAGCATCCCCTCGTGCTTAGCAGCAGGGGGAGGGGAGAGGTGGCGGTGGGGACACTTCTTTTAAACCGTGCCCCCGAGCAGGTTAGTGCTGCGGAGAGGACGGAATGATGACAAAAGATAATGCAATTTGCTGTCACCTCGCCGGGCTGCCTGTGTTGGGCAGATCCCTGCCGCCTGCCTGGAGAGCTGCTCATTGGCTAATTGCGCTGCTTTTACGGGGGTTTGACAGAGGAGATACCTGGAAAGTGGCTTTCTCTGAAAGATTCATTTAGTTTCGGCAGCGCATCCTACCTAGAATGGAGCCGTAGATGGATGTTACCATTCACTGGTGCATATTTTTAGACGAAGAGGGTTATTTCTTAAATGCAAGCTGTTGGCTGTTAAAAATAGCTTCAGAGCAGGCTTTTGCTGGGAATGCAGTCAAGGTTCAGTGAGGGGTTATTATGGTTAGAGGCTGTTAAGCAACAGTTCACAGCTGAACCTTGGTGGTGTCACGTATGGGTTTGTGTGTGTGTGTGGTTCGTTTCCCTGCTGCTTCATTCCAGCCCTGCTCTGCAGTGGCTTGACTCGGACAAGGCTTCGGTTGTAGGCTGATGGAACAGATGAGAGTATTTCTAAGCACCTTCCAAAACTCTCAGATGTGGAAACGTTGGTCGGTTGAGGTTTTTTGTTACCTGGTTCTATGGCCTGAAGTTTTCTTCATACTGCTGTGCTTGCACAGACCTCAGACTGGTTTCACCTCACGAACCGTGGGCCAGACCAAAAATCATTATCACCTCCTGCAGAGCAGACACGTGCCGTTGTGTTCTGTGGCTAAAATACAGCAGCAGCGCGGTCAGCTGGGCAGATCTACAGATTAAAGCTCAGGGTTTGCTGGCACTGCTCAGGAAGAGTCAATGTTTCAGGTTTGACTGAAAATCCTATGTGCTTGTTTGTGTAAACAAAAGCCCAATTGAGCAGCGCTGCACTTGATACTGACGGGAGCCTGCTTGATCTCTGGCGGAAAGGGAAATTTTCACCGAGGGGAGGTCAGCACAGAGGCAGGAGCTGTAGGTTCGTGTCCGTGCTGGTTGTACACGTTGATATGTGTGTTTCAGAGGCAGACACACCCACTTGTACTGCACGCAGGCAGCTATGAACAGCAAATGCTGGAGGAGTAGCTGTCTCGGAGCCTTTTTTGTGTGCTAGTGATTAAAATGTTGTCACATGTCTCTTGCCCTGGGAGCTCTGCTGCTGCTGTTGGTGCCATTTCACTCTTGAGCATTGAGTCAAAGGCTTCATCTGGCTCTTCACAAGCCAAAATAAAGAAAATCAATTTGAATGCAGAAAAAAGAAAACTACTTGTGTGAAGGATTTGTAGTAAAACTACCTTTCTTTTTTCCCTCTTCTTTTGCTTCGATTTTTTCCCCTGAAATCAGTAAGATGGTAGTTTTGTGGTTCGGATTTTGTAATAGGAAAACTAATCTCAGATCCAGGAGTGTGATGAAGCAGTGGATATTTACATAACAAAACACTCAATTCCACTAATGAAGCTGAAGCCAGCAATGGATTTTATCTTCTCTGCTGAACTAAAAGTAGGTGTCTATGTGAATGGGAAGTTTGGGGCAAGCTCTAATGTTTATTCCGTGTGGTCCAGGTGAAAGGATGGAGTTACCTCACCCGCTGGTGAGATAACTAGCAAGGCTGGGATTATGTGGGCATCACCACAAGGCTGCAAGCAAGTTACTTCTTGTGTTTTAACACTGTTTTAAGCAACCTGCAGCAGGAGCACTGAGCATCAGGAGTTCAGCAGGCAGAGGTTCTGCTGGTAACCTAGGTGATTGCAGGTTTAAAGATGGGCTGTGTCCCAGGACTGAAGTGTCTCTCTGAATCCTGGCTTATATTGTAGATCAAGTTCTCAGGTGGATGACAGCAAGCTCTTTCTGAGTTCATCATGGAATGGTTTGGGTTCAAGGGGCCTTGAAGATATCTAAGTTCATGAGGTATTGCTAACTTGATCACAGTATCACAGTATAAGCAAGGTTGGAAGAGACCTCAAAGATCATCAAGTCCAGCTCGTTACCATAGACCTCAAGACTAGACCATGGCACCAAGTGCCACGTCCAAACCCGCCTTGAACACCTCCAGGGACGGTGACTCCACCACCTCCCTGGGCAGCCCATTCCAGTGGGGAATGACTCTCTCAGTGAAGAACTTTCTCCTCACCTCGAGCCTAAACATCCCCTGGTGCAGCTTGAGACTGTGTCCTCTTGTTCTGGTGCTGGTTGCCTGAGAGAAGAAAGCAACCTCCTGCTGGCCACAACCACCCTTCAGGTAGTTGTAGACAGCAAGAAGGTNACTACAGTTCCTCCACCCCCTGCTCCTTCCTAGGAAGGGAATCTTTCTTGTTGACTGCCCTGCCTGTTGTGAGGGCTTCCTCCCATGTTCAAGAAGCTGTAGCTCAGTTGTGTCACCACTGTTCCAATGCACTGCAGAGATAAGCCAGCAGCAGGAGGCTACTCTTGTAGAAAAGCGTATTGATTGAGGAAGCCAAGAACATTGAGCTGTGCTTCTGCTTCAACAGACACATCGCCACTCAGGTGAAGAAAGCCGTGCCTTAGGCAGGGCCCAGTATGCTTCTCACCCTTCTCACTCCTAATTACTCTTCCTGCATGCTCAAAGGTCATGGATCCTGCAGTCAGACTCTCCAAGGACATGTGATGTTAAATCACTCAGTGCCACTCTGGACACTCGTTTCCAGTGTTGCACAGAGTTTGCATCAGCTGTAGCCTGATTTGATCGAGGCTCCTTAGCTGCTGTCCTTCGGCTTCAGTTCCTCCTTTAACCTGCCTATTTTCCTCTGTAGCTTGCACACTGTGGGAAAACTCTGAATTCCCACCGTGTTCCTTGGCTGGCATCATGTTGCTGGGCTGGAAGACTCCAAAGTGCTGTGGAAAATCAAGGCAGATTTCCAATAAGAGAGCAATGTTTTTTTACAGCTTTCCCCTACACATTGGTATTTCTAATTTATTTGTGCTTTATAGTGAAGTGCAATGTTTTTCTTACTGCCAAAGCCTGGTGGCAGATTTGGTCTAAATACAGCTATTCACATCAGGGAAGGGATCTGTAAGCTTCCACAAGCCCTTATCTCCCAGCAGCCTGAACTGCACCCTTCTATCTCCCCTCTTCTGCTGCAGCTTCACCCAAGTGAACTCAGTACCTATGGCACTGCTGAGCTGTTCCCTGCAAGTACATGAGGCTGTGCTTGCACCTGGCAGCAAGTGTGCTGCCCAGCCACGCTGCTCATCTGTACCTGCCACCTCTGGGTCTCTGTTTCCTGTGCTGAAGGCATGATTCCAATTCTGTCCTGGCGGCTGGGCTTGGGTTTTCCATGCCAGGGAGACAGGAAAGCTCCAGAGGAGCTGGCGTGTGGCAGGCAGGCTGCAATGGGAGCTCTGTAATCCTTTCATCACACAGCTGTGCCTGACAAGCCGCTGAACAGCACTTTAGGGCCAAGCAGTTAATGGAGCTTTGCTGTGGAATATTTATTAATTTATGTTACACCTGGTTTCCAGCAGCTGTTGGACGTGGCTTGTGGCTTGTGAGCACTTGCTTTAAGGAGTGTGGTATCCTCTGCAGGAGCTGATCAGGTGATGTGTCTGATACCTTGCAAGAAAAAACAGAAAGGTCCAGGCAGGGACTGGTGGCTGATGGCAACAGGGCAGCTGTGGTGGTGGTAAGAGACCAGACATGATGATGAATGAGAGTAGGAGTGGAGTGAGTGGCCTGTGGCAGGCTCTGTCCCGGGGCCCTCCCTCTGTCCTTCTGTGTCCGTATGCCAGCCCCAACCATTGCCCTGCCTCTTCCCATTCCCAGCTCCAGTTTCTTAATATTCCCACAGCAGCTAGAACTGGCTGGACTTGATATTTTCCAAATACTGAGGTGGCAAGCCTGCAGATTCTCTTATGGACTTGCCAGAGTTACCTCCTCTGGAGGTGTTAAAAACAAGCCTGGACACAATCCTGTGCAGCCTGCTCCAGCTGAATCTGCTTTAGCATGAGGGTTGGACTAGATGATCTCTAGTTGGTCCCATCCAACCCCCATCCTGCTGGGATTCTGTGACATGAGCCATTTGTGGAGCTCCTGGTGCAGCAAGCCTTCCTCTCTGGGTCTCTTGAGTTAAAGCCCCTGCAGCATCAGGGAGGGTGAAAGGCACTTGGGTGCCTTCTGTGTACTACTGGTGTGCCCTTGAAATGGACTCACCTCTGTAATGAATGGGGTGGTGGAGAGGTAGGAAGTGACTCGGGCCCTTGTTCTTTCATGTACTCTGTACTACTAAATGCATATTTCCTGTTCTGGAGCTTAAAGCATCATAGAATCATGGAGTGGTTTGGGCTGGACCTGCAGCCAGCAGAGATGTCTTCAACTAGAGCAGGTTGCTCAGAGCCCCAGACAACCTGACCTGGAATGGTTCTAGCCATGGGGCATCTCCCACCTGTGCTAGTGTTTCACCACCTTCAGCCTAACAACTTTTTCTTGTATGTAGCCTAATTTTTCACTCTTTTAGTTTGAAACCATCACCCCTTGTCCTGTCAGAAAAGGCCCTGCTAAAAACATTGTCCCCGTGTTTCCTGTAGGCCTCCTTTATGTACTGAAAAACCACCAGGAGGTCTCCCTGAAGCCTGAACACCCTCGAGGCTCCCAGCCTGGCTCCCAGCAGAGCCCTTCCAGCCCTCCAGCACTGCTGTGGCCTCCTCTGGCTCTGCCCCAACAGGTCCATGTCTGTGCTGTGCTGAGGACTCCAGAGCTGCCCCAGCACTGCAGGGGGGGTTTGGCAGAGTGCAGCAGAGGGGCAGAGTCCCCTCCCCTAGCCAGCTGCCCATGCTGCTGGGGGTCAGCCCAGGGCATGGCTGGGACTGGGCTGTGGGTGCACGTTGCCAGCTCATGGGCAACTTCTCATCCACCAGCAGCCTCAAGTGCTTCTCTCCAGGGCTGCTCTCTGTGGTGTGTGCTCATTGAGGTGCCATCACTTGGACTCATCAGATCACACATCACTTTGTCACTGAGTGGTTTTTCATGCCAGCTCTGTCCCCAAGGTAGGTTGTTCTCCGCTCTACAAGGTGTGGATCTGCACCTAAAGAGCAAAATACAAATCTGACCTTTTTCATTTGCTTCATATCTTCCAGGGGGGAAAAATACATTTCAGGAGGAAATATTTCACCTGTAAAACACCCTTGGTGATCAGTGTGGGTGAATGTACTCTGCCATCTTACTATCAATTTAGAAGAGCTGGTGAGGTTGGAAAAGGCCATTATTATTATTATTATTATTATTATTATTATTATTATTTTGCATATATGGGTGCAATGCTTAAATCTGCCAGGTTTAAGCTAGTCCTGGTAACTTCTGAGGTTTGCATGGCCTAGAGGGAAGGACCTTTCTTTCAAGTAACCACAGCCGTTACGTTACAGGTGAGCTTTCACCGAGGACATCTGTGAGGTCAGACAAGAGTGAAAATAAACTGTAAGGTTCACAGATGAACTGAGGAAACAAGATGAGGCTGCTCTGAGAAGTGCAAACTTTTGCAAGGTACCTAGGAAAAATAATAAAGATTCATCTGCAGCTTGTCTGCTTAGGGGCTGGATGAAGCCTGCTATATGGTAGTGTTGAAGGCTTGCTATGGACATGGGCAACAGGAGAGATGCAAGTCTGCAGTACTCTCATTGAAGATGACAGTGCTCTCTGTCCCCAGGTACAGTTGAAATCATGGAGCTGCATGGGGAGGAAGGCACTGAATTACTGTTCTGTAGATGGAGCACCAAATTAGTAGTGAGAAAAGGCCAACAGAAATCAGGATTCTGGGGGGCTTTGCAGGTGATGTGAAGAAAATGTGAGCACCCAGTGTCACCCTTACTGTGCCTGGCCAGGATGGGATGGCCCCTGAGGGCCAGAAGTTGTTCATCTAGGGAAGGAGAAGGACTTGTGGCTGCAGTCAGGAGGCCAGGGTGTGCAAAGCTGGCAGTGGGAGATTGAACAGGTTGTTAGGAATGGATGCCATGATGAGATGAATGTGCCTCGGGACCAGGCTCTCCACAGCAGGTCCTCATCTCCCAGAATGTCTTCAACAGGTCCTGAAAGCAAGTCTTATCAAATGCCATCTCTATTATTCCCTTCCAACCTCTTAGATTTTGGCTGCTGGTCAGTTGAGACATTTACCTTCTGGCCGAGCTGTGTAGCTGTTAAACAGATAGTGTTAAACAGGTAGGGTTAAGGTTAGGTGTGTGGAGTGGGTAATGAGCCTGAATTCTGCTCTGAGAGCTCGGCTGTTGGTAGGTTGTTCTCACTACGGTCAGTGAGGAGGCGTGCTCCTCTCGTTGTCAGTCCCAGGCTGGTGTGCCGGCAGCACTGCTGCTGTGCAGTTCATCCTTCCGGCTTGGCTGCCAAAACCTAAGGAGTTTCCTGGGGCCATTCGCAGGAGGGAGTTTGGCTGCTGCTGTGTTGAAGTGGAGGAGGAGCAGGTTGCATGTGGACATAGGGCTTGGAGCCCACGCAGAGCTGATGCCGGTTCACTCCTGGAAGAAGGAGGCTGCTACTGTGAGGTTGTGCTTCAGTACCACGGTCTCCAGGCTTGCTTTGTGTCTCTCTGAAGCTCTAGCCTGGGATTAAACCGAGACTGCTGGATTTGAACTGCAGCTACTGCAAGTGCAGAGCTCAGATTAAAAGACTTGATGGAGAGAGTGCTGTTCACTAAAGGCTGCTGACAGGAACTGCCACACCAGACACCTTTGAGAAGACAAAACCATGTTCTGGAGCACTTCAGCACTGAGGGCTGCAGCTGTATGGCCCGAGCAGCGCATCGGAGCCACTCATAACATCAGTAATTTAGCTGGGAAGTGTCATAAATTACAGAGCTATGAAAACAGCATCTCAGGTTGAGGATTAACTTGCCTGAGAAGCAGATAAGGATAAATCAGAATGAAACCACTATGGCTCTTGATATTTAGCATTAGAATTACTTTGCAAAGCTATTTATACCATCTTTAAAACAGTTTCAACAAGAAATGAGATGTGAGAGGTGAGCAGAAGGGAATGGTGGAACTTGAGCTCTTCTCTGATTATAGGAAAGAGAAAACCTCCATTTGACCAGCATGAGGCTGTTTGAAATACTGAAGGGTTTAACTCTTCAGAGAAGACTTTTGAACATTGCTAAGGAGACCAATAAAATTAAAAATAAAGGCCATAATAAAATGGAACAGGTGTTGGCAGCCATGGAACTCCCATGTGCATTTCTCTTGCATTAGGGTACATCAAGAGTAATTCAGCTCTTGGCTTTCGCTGGTTAAAGGGGGGCCAGAATCTGACTTCTCCAAACTGTGGGCACTGAAGCTGTTTTCTGGTTGTTTTGCTTCTTTTCCTTCTCTTCTCTTCCCTGGTGAGGCCACATCTGGAGTACTGGGTCCAGTTCTAGGCTCCCCAGTTCAAGAGAGACAGGAAACTACTGGAGAGAGTCCAGTGGAGGGTTATGAAGACGATGAGGGGCCTGGAGCATCTCTGACAAGGAAGGCCTTGGGGCCTCAGGCTGTTTAGGGTGGTGAAGGCTGAGAGGGCATCAGAGAAGCTCAGAGTCCTCTTCTGCAGGCAGTGTGTGGCCGCAGCCGCAGGACTGGTAAAGCCAAGCAGCTGTGACACTCAAGTGCTTGGCAGAGAGTAGCTTTTAGCTCAAGTCTCCAATCATTGTTTTAGCAACACCCCCCAGATTTCAGTAACTCTTTGAGTAAAATTTCCACCTTAGATGGTTTCAAAGCACCTGCTGCTTAGTTGTGCATGCAGCTTTACAAACCGAATATCCTTGCTTGGTGTCAGAGGCAGAATGTTGCAGTAACTCCTTTTGGTGTGGTGCTTGAGAATGCATACAAAGCTGCTGCTGGGTTTTGACAGCTTTTTCTTTTCCATGGTACCCATTAAGTGGGTGTAATAATTTATCCAGTTTTCAGGTTTTTTTTTTTCTATCTTGCTCTGCTGGTACATTGGGTAATAAATAATAAATGTCATCAAAAGGGAGCTAAGCATGTAAACATGGACAGTGGCTTTGCTGGGCTGTTTCTGAGGCGGTTTGGTATCAGAAAATGAGCTGAAGCTTTATGACAATGTGTATTTGTGTGTTTGCCTTTCACTGAGCCAACAATATCCCAGCCACAAGCAGTGGCAACTTGAGCCCGAGGTATTTTAACGACCTTCGTTGTGTCTGTTTGAAGATAACAATTCTGGAACAGCAACTATCATTAGTTGCATTTAACACAAGCACTTGAGGGTCTCAACTGAGCTCATACAAATGCCGTGTGTGTTCCCAGCAGCAGTTCTCAGGGTGAACCTCTGGCTTCATTAAAGCGGTGAGATATCTTCCTGCCGATTCCATCATTCCAAGATTTAAACACAAACGAGTCGGAACAGGACCTTGCAAAGTTTTCTCCTTGCTGAGCAGCTGGAGCTGAAGCTGTTCTGCTGTGTGTTTCTGTGCATGTGTCCTTCAGCTCAGCCAGAAAGTCTTGAGGTGCAGATAACATCTGGTGGCGATGAGGAAATGTGTGCAGGAAGTGCTGCGTCTGTGCCGTAGCTATCGATAGTGGTGGCGCTGCAGGGGTCCCCTTGTACTGAGTGCAGATGTGTGCCCCTTGCAGTGCTGAGGGAAGCTGGCTGTGCAGGTGCACATTCGTAGAGTCATAGAATTGGTTTGGTTGGAAAAAGCCTTTAAGGCCACTGGGCCCAGCCATTAACCCAACTCTGCCAGGTCACCGCTAACCCACGTCCCTCAGCACCACATCTACATGGCTTGGGAATCCCTCCGGGGTGCGACTCCACCACTGCCCTGGGCAGCCTATCCAGTGCTTGGCGACCCTTTCAGGGAGACATTTTCCTGATATTGAACTTGAGCCTCCTCTGGCACAGCTCGAGGCCGTTTCCTCTTGTCCTATCCCTCGTTAGTACCCAGGATTGCAAAGTGATGGGAAGCCCCAAAGTCAAACTCTAAAGCAGTATTGCATGGCTGCATTGCCTGTGGCAGAGGCTGCACAAACTTCGGCATCAAGTGCAGCCCTCAGGTGTGGCTTTAGGGACATTTTTAGCTTTGTCCTTTTGGCATCCAGTGTTTTTTTTTTTTTTTACATGGCAATTGAATAGCAGGAAGGAATTAATTTTATGTGGGGATGTCAGCCTGAAGATGAAGTTCCTCCTAGCACATCCTTGGAAGAAAGCTCAGTGGCTCTGGATTTAGCCTGCCATCCGCTTGATTTGTGCAGAGATATTTTTGAACTTCCTCTGCTGATAAATATTTAGCCTCTGCTTGTATTTCCTCTCCATAAATACTTATTACTGAGGAAAATGATGTTACCAGCCCTGGAATCGCAGGGCCAGCAGTGTTGTAACTGTACCCATAGCTGACTGATAGCACATTGGAAAGCTTACAGCTTTCTACAAGAGAACTTTATTTCTGGGCTCTAGGAGTTACAGGGGGAGCAGAAATTGCTTTCTGCCCAGAGTGCAGCCTGAGGCTCTGGAGGCTTGGCTGGATTAGGTGTGACCATCTCTGAGGATCAATAAACTGTGTAGAGTGGAAAGGCTGCTTGTGAAAGTTTTAGCAACCAGGATGCTACTAAGCTCAGAGCAGAAATTGCAGCCACTTCTTTTTTGGTGTAATTAAAATCTAATAAAAAACAAGTCCAAGAAGCCTGGCTGCTACGACTGGCCCAGACGACTGGAAACTGGCCAATGTGATCCCCATCCACAAGAAGGGTCGGATGGAGGAACCTGGGAACTACAGGCCTGTCAGCCTGACCTCAGTGCCAGGGAAAGTGATGGAGCAGATTATCTTAGGGGCAATAACTGCGCACCTGAGGGATGGCCAAGGGCTCAGGCCCAGCCAACATGGATTTAGGA
>WBNM01014026.1:55635-77584 GCA_013399055.1 Ramphastos sulfuratus
GACACAGTCTCAAGCTGTGCCAGGGGAAGTTTAGGCTGGAGGTGAGGAGAAAGTTCTTCACTGAGAGAGTCATTCCCCACTGGAATGGGCTGCCCAGGGAGGTGGTGGAGTCACCGTCCCTGGAGGTGTTCAAGGCAGGTTTGGACGTGGCACTTGGTGCCATGGTCTAGTCTTGAGGTCTGTGGTAACAAGTTGGACTTGATGATCTTTGAGATCTCTTCCAACCTTGCTTATACTGTGATACTGTGATACTAATGACTTGGAGCACTTGAAAAGTTTCTTTTGCAAAATTCTGAGCAGTCTTTTCTTTCTTCCTGGCTGTTTGATTCTCACTGGTGTTGCCCAGCTAGATGTTAGTGCTGCTTTGCCATGCCTTGCTAATTCCCTCTTGGAGCCATGCTTTTCCTGATGTCAAGATATCAATCCCACTTTAATTAGATAACAACAGCAGTCATCGTGCATGTGCAGAAGTCTCACAGAATCAGGAAGGTTGGAAAAGCCCTCTTAGGATCAACCAGTCCAACTGTCAACCCAGAACCACCCCGCCCACTAAACCATGTCCCCAAGTGCCATATCTACACATTACTTGAACACCTCCAGGGACGGAGACTCCACCACCTCCCTGGGCAGCCTGTTCCAGTGCCTGACCACTCATAAAGAAACCTAACCCACTCCTGGTGCAGCTGGAGGACATTTCAGCTCATCCTATTGCTGGTTACTTGGGAGAAGAGGCTGCCTCCCACCTCATTCCAACCTCCTTTCGGG
Source organism: Ramphastos sulfuratus (assembly GCA_013399055.1). Classification (NCBI taxonomy): domain Eukaryota; kingdom Metazoa; phylum Chordata; class Aves; order Piciformes; family Ramphastidae; genus Ramphastos; species Ramphastos sulfuratus. Next base: position 56,401 of record WBNM01014026.1, read on the forward strand.
GAGCCGTAGAGATGCATAAGGTCTCCCCTCAGCCTCCTCTTCACAGTAAACACCCTCAGGTCCCTCAGCTGATCCTCACCAGCCCTATTCTCTGACCCTTCACCAGCTTCATTGCTCTTCTCTGGACCTGCTCCAGCAACTCGGTGTCCTTCTTGGTGTGTGGGGTCAGAAGTGTGTGTGTCAAAATAAGTACAGAAAATATTGTGCTATTTTGAGGCTAATTGGAATATTTTAATGAGAAAAATTAGATTCTAGGCTGTGAAAAGCAAACACTGGAGATGTCTGCTACACTCATAGGCTTGTTGAGATGTATAAAAGCAAGGATGCATACAGAGATAACACAGAGAGTCTCTCTCTGGGAGCTGCTGTGTCTGCTGCCTTCTGCTGTGTAACTCAACTAACCATTCTGCTTCTAACCCCGCTGGCTGATCCTCCAAACTCACCTTGCACGTAAGGCAGACCCTGGGGTAAAGTAGAGGGGTGGGAAGAAGGTGGAAGGGTGGGAAGAAGGTGGAAGGGTGGTTAAGAGCCCCTCCTGGGGACTGATTTCTGGAAGGGGGATTGTGTTTCTGCGTTACTTTTAACTTGTATATTTCTGTATATGTCTGTAAATACTCATGTCTATTGTGTATATATCTGCTTGTGCATTGTGCTAAGCTGTGAATACAAAGCTTCATTCCTTAACTTCCAGCCGGCTGAGTCTAGCCTGGGTGATTTCATTGTGTGTGGGGTGGGGAACTCCCGAACCATCACAAATATCTAACGGGTTTTAGTGAGGAGCAGGACACTCACAAGTGGAACTGTCTAACAGCACTGGGAGGAGTTCTTTTGTTACACTGCTGCCCACAGCCACCAGATGTCACTTCTTGTGTGCCACTGGTGTCTGCCGGATCTGAAAACCAGCAACTTGCTCTATGTGCCTCTGCTGCTGTTTGTATTCAGAATTGGCAACTGTCTTCCTTGATAAACAGTTTCCTCTCAAAATAGATCGTCTAGACTCGTTTCTCACACAGAAGACAGACTTGCATTCTTTATGAGCCTTAAATGTCAGCAGTGACATTTTGAAACTCACTTTAAGAAAACAATTAATAGGTCCCTCAAATGTTGAAAGGATGAAAGGACATTTTACAGCAAGGACAGATCTATTATTATGAACTGTGCTGTCACTGAGGACTCTGCAGCCAGAGGCTTAAGCATCTCTTCATCTTCAGCCAAGTTAAAAGCAGTGAGGTGAGTCCTGGAGTCAGCAGGGCTGGAAGGAAGGTGGCTCTGTGTGCGGGCAGGGGACGGAGCACTTCAGAACCCAGAGCACAGTCTCCGCGTGCGGACTGCAGGACTTCACCCTCCAGAGTTAAATAAAGCCTTCAAGGAGAAGCGCAAAGCCAGGTAGGCGGGAGGTAGGTAGGTAGGTCGGTAGGTAGGGATGTATCTCTGATGGAAAGGAGCCCTTGGCACCCAGTGCAGCGAGCAGGAGCAGCGTCAGTGAGCTGGGCAGTGGGAGTGAGCCGAGGGCAGGTGGCCTGAGCCCGAAAGCTGCCAGCTTCTGCTGCCGGCACCAGGGATGCTGAACCGAAGGGTGCAGACTTTGCTCTGCGGTCACATAAGCCTTGTGCTCATTTGGTGTTTGCTCTGTGCTCAAAGGCAGCCTCAGAAAGGGGAAATTTAATTTTCCGGAGGTGAAGCAGAAAGCCTCAGAAAGGAGGCAGTGATTAGTGGGAGCTGCTCCCCAGCGGTAGCACTCAAGTCTGGTTCTGTGTTCTAGATGTGTCTCTTACCTCAGGTTTCAGTCCGGGATGGAGCCATCGTGCAGCTTGGAGGACATAAATCCATTGCTTCAAGTGAATGATGTGGGGGTTGCTTTCCAGATTGCTTTCCTTTTGAGTCCTGAGAAGCAGCTGTTTTGAAAGTCTGCCTGCCTCCATTTTTCACCCGCAGGGACAAGTGAGCTCTAGCATTGCACTCACTACCTGCAGACACAGCGTGTGGCAGAGACATTCCCCCTATTGTCTTCCATGCCTGGGGGAAATAGAGGTGAGCAAAACACTTCTTAGCTAAAAGGAATGGTGTTGTAAATGCAGTGAGTTGCTGGCTTAGATGCTAGTGTGGAAGCAGTTATGTTAATGAGGGCTCCAGTGCCCTGGCAGAGCTGTTTATCAGGCTGAGTTTCACTTCCTGGCTGCAGATCTTGCACCATTGCTCCTGAAAGTGCCACCTGCCAGCTTTAGCCCTGAACACTGCTCATTGCCACCACTCTGCAGAGGGTTCTGGGCTGAGGAGCATGATGGCAGCTTGGAAGGCTTGGAAAAATGACCTTCTTTGTCTTCCGGGCTTGTGGAAATGCTGAAATTTGCCCCATTTAATGTGATTGCTGGGGAGAGTCAGATGCAGCACTGTGACACTGGATTGCTGGTGACTTTCTGTCTTGTCCAGTGCATCTCTGAATTTTGTTCAAAGCCCCCAGTCCCCAGGGGATTGTGAATGGTGAGTCAGGTGATGGAGATTTTCCTTGGGCTTCTACCATCTTATGCCATGTGGCAGCACAGGTAAGGCATGGCAGTGCTCTGGCATTCTGTCATCCCCACGTTGAGAGGCACTTCTGAAAAGCACTGCGATTGCTGCTGGCAGTTCCTCCAAGAAGGCTGCTGCCGCCTTGCCCCAAGGGCCTGGTGCAGGTGGAGCTTAGCCACACTGAGGCACATCTGAGAGCACTTTGCATGCCCCTAGCCTGCTGCATGCGGCGGGAACACCTGCAGGGAGCCTGCTGCCCTTCAGCAGCTCTGCAGGCTGGGTGGAGGCTTCTCTGCAACAGGACTCGCACAGGCTGTGTTCAAATGTTCCTCCTTGGAGAATGCATTTTGTCTGCTCCGGGTCTGTTCTCTTGGCCTGGCTTAGCCCTGCACAGGTAACCTGCAGGAGGAAAAGTCAGAAAAACTCCAAAGTCAGGTTTGCACAGGTGACAGAAGATCCTGGCCAGGTTTTACTCTGATTTGTTACTACTAGTAGAGTCTAACTTACAGCACTGAGCCATGCTACAATACAATGTATTATCAGCACAGAACTTAACTTTTCACTTTATGAGAAGAACTGTGAAATGCTGAGGCCTTGGATTATTCCAGACTTCTGAGGTCACCTAGTTTGATTATGAATGTTTTGAATGCTGAAGGCAGTGCCCAGAATTTAATCATGCAAGAAAGCTGTAAATTAAATCAAATAGTCAGTGGTAAGGCTACCAGTTCTCTTGCACACCTGGAATAAACGGTTTTCTAGCATGCCTAATTTCTCCATATACAGGGGAAGTAACTGCTGCACAAGCAGCAGGTCTGCCTCAGTTAGTCACACAGCAGCTTGCATTTTTTCCACTAGAAAAAGTCTGCCCATCAGGGCCGGAGAGCTGATCCCTGGGGGCCTTCCCTTGTTGTGTCTCTGGCTCAAAGCTCTGCTCCAGCTGTGCAAAACAGGACCTGCTCTGCTGAAAGACGTTGGCAATGCAGAAGGGGATTGTCACAGTCACAGTGCCAACTGCCCCCTGAAAGCGTGAACAGAGAGATGAACTCACAGAGCCCAACAGGTAGTGAATGCCTCTCTGGAAGTGTTCAGGGCTGGGCTGAATGGGGCTTTGAACATTCTGATCTGGTGCAAACGTCCCTGCCCGTAGCAGGAGGCTGGAACTGGATGATCTTTAAGGTCCCTTCCAACCCAGTTTAGTGGTTGTGGCAGTTGGGTTAGGCTTGGACTCGATAATCTTAAAGACCTTTTCCAGCTTTGATGATTCTGTGACTCCATAAACGTCACATTGGCAAAGGGTGGAAGGTTTGCATGGGCAGAGCACCACAGCAATGAATGGTTAAAAACCTGACCAAAGCAGCCAGTCTGGGTACAGCCTCACTGCCCAGACACCTGCAGGCTGGCACAGCTGCACAGCAAGGCTGATGCATTGGCATTGGGGTCGTGTCTGTTGAGGCTAGGGTGAGCTGGCAGAGCAGGGGCAGCTTTGTGTCTCTTGGACCTCCACTTGTAGAGGGAATAACACAGGGTGGAGGCATTGCAGTGCTGAAACTGCTTCTGCTGGGTACTGAGTCTCACTCCTCAGGCTCTGGTGGAAAATGTGGCATTTTGTGGCAGGTTATTGCATGTCGCTGCCCTGAGCTGTGGGTGTAAGGTGATGGCTGCAGAAGACAATGACTGATTCAGCTCTCCTGGCAGCTACTGGCTTCTGTTCACACCCTGATGGAGGGTGGGAGGTGCTGAAGGAAGATGGGCACCTGCCAGCTCCTGCAGTGCCTCCTTTGGGTGATTGCTGAGGAAATCAGGGTAACTCAGTGGCATGGTTGGTAGGACAGGTGAGTACAGAGCCATCCTCAGCTTTTTCTGGATTGAAGGCACTAAAAGAGCTCCAGTCTGATGCCACCAGTTGGACTGAGCTGCTGACATGCACTGCATTTGTGTCCTGCTGCTGCACATCATGGACATGTTTCATTTGTCACAAGTGTGGCTGGGGTCTCACCTTTGTGCAATGACCACTGCTCTCCCAGAGGCATGTGTGGTCGCTTGTTTGTTAGAGATGCAGGCGTTTTCCTTGGTGGTTATGTTATCCTGTAGGACTTGGGAGCCACCTCTTCAGCCCTAAGGCATCTTAGAAAGCTTTTATATCAGTGAGCTCCCCACTGCAAAGGTATAGTAAGGAATTTCTAGTTTGTATCACATGACAAATAACCTCCTCCCCAGTTCCTCTGTATGCTTTCAGCACCACCTCTGTCTCCTGTGTGTCTGGAAGCTTTGAACACATTAACAGCCTAGACCAAGGCATTGCCTTAATCTCAGGAAGTCCAAGATTCATGCCTCTGACTTGAGGTGGAGTAGGCACCGTTGGGAACAGGGGAATGTAGCAGACAGGAATGCATCTCGATACTTGGCAGGGATTTTTACTGGAGATGCTTTTTGGTCTTTGTGAAGGATTGTGGAGATGCTTCTATTTCTCTGCAGCGTTTTATAATGTTCATGTTCTGTCTCAGATTTTCTGCTTTAGGAACTGAGCTTTTTGGGTTAGGGTTAGCAGCCATGCATCTGCTTTGGCAAAGCGCTCTGCCAACTGCAGCTGGTGGAATTCGTTTCGTTTCAGAGGGATCCAAGCTCGAGAAGGGTAAATTTAGACTAGACCTCAGGAAGAAGTTCTTCACCATAAGGGTGGTGAGGTGCTGGGACAGGTTGCCCAGAGGGGTGGTGGAAGCCTCATCTCTGGATGTTTTTAAATCCAGGCTGGATGTGGTTTTGGGCAACCTGATGTAGTGGAAAGTGACCCTGCCCATGGCTGATCCTTGAGATCCTTCTGACCCTGACAATGCTGTGAGATTTCTTCTGTGCATTGCTTCAGTAAATGGCTGTTTCCAAAAGTGGAACTGGAGCTTCAGAACTGATACTGATCTGATTTCAGCAGCAAAGGTCTGAAGCTCCATGTCCTCCCTGGTTTGTCTAGAATCAGTTCTATCAACAAGCACTGCTCTTACAAAGTAAAACCTCACTTCACCTACTGACTGCTTTCAAGTTGTGCCCACCTCCTGCCAGAGACAGAGGACTTCTTCAGCCCTGAGAGCTTCCTGGCCACAGCAGGGTGCTTCAGAACACTTCTCCTTTTCTCTTCAAACTGGGTCTTCTGGGCCATCTTGGGAGGTGCCAGGTCTGTCCCTGAGCAGACCTGTCCCAGGTCTGTCACCCTGGGAGGTGAGGGTCTGTCCCACAGAGCAAGTGCCAGGGTCACCCTGGTCCCAGGCACACCCATATAATGCTCAGGCAGGAATCAGGACCACCATGTGAATTAGGCACTTGTCCCATATAGGAGCTCCAGCAAGGGTGGGAGTTTTTTTTCCCAGTTTCCAGTTTTGACCCCTCTGCAGTTTGAGCAGAGAAAGAGTGGGAGGTGAGTTGGAGCAGTCTCCCTACAAGAGAAGTTATGAACACCTCCTTTGGAAGTCTCTTGCAGAGCTTGCCTTTGACTGCCTCTGTGCCACAACTCCAGAGCATCCTGCTTGCTAGGCTAAATGGTGCCTGTGTTTTGCAGAAAATGAGGCAGGAGAGGCAGAGTGGGAGGGAAAGTGCCAGTATATGCTTGGTCCATTCACCAAGGCAGAACTGGGTATGTGCTTTGCTTTTTTAATTTTCCTAGACGCTTTGCATGGAAATTCAGAAGTTCTCAGATTTTTATCCTGTTTGCTTATGATCTGCAACCCAGCTGAGTACAGCTTGAGGCGTGCAAAGGTGTTTCTGGCTGTGTGCTTCTCAAGTGCAAAACAAGTGTGCTGCAGCCAGACCCTGCAGCGACACAGTCCAGCCCAGGAGGCAGCCACTGAGTGGGTGAGGAGCAGGTTTACCTTAGTGTTGTACTGGACCTCCACCTGCTGGGTCCATGCACAGCAGAGCTCTTCTTCTCTTCACAGTTCCTGTTGCAAACAGCTGCAAGATTGCTGGCTTGGAGTTTACCACACGATGAAAATTGTTCTGAGAAGCTGGTGAATGAATGCAGCAGGTTTTGTTTCTTGAAAGAGCAGAAATCAGTAAATGAAGCTATTTCACTTCTTCTCACTTGTGGTAGAAGTGGTGTTTTTCATCTGTGGTGATCTAAAGATATGCAAGGACAATACTGAGTGTTTGATCTGTTATCAAATGGCATTAGGCTCCACAGAGAAGCATAAAGTGACTCGAGTTGGAAGGGACCTTAAAGCCCATCCAGATCCAACCCCCTGCCATGGGCAGGGACACTTCCCACCACCCCAGGTTGCTCAAAGCCTCCTCCAGCCTAACTTTAAACATTTGGAGGCACGAGGCATTCACATAAGCTGTGCCTATGAGATCTGTTGTTAGCATCACAAAATAGAGCAAAGGTGTGCAAAAACATCTCCATCATGATGTAAGGTGGCTAGCAAAATAGGGCTGTACTTCTGCACAGAGAAAGAGCAAATGAGGAGTGATGGAGCTGAAACCTTCAGTGAAACACTGAACAGTAGTGCTAGGGGACGTGGGAAGTAAATATTGCTTGACTTAAGAGGAATAAACCTTCCCCTGAGCTGCTGAAAGCAATCTGATGTGTTCCATTGGGAAGGTTTTCATTCAATAGCTCTGGGCAGCAAATACCTGCAGGAGTTGTGTCTGGTGATGCTGTGACAGCTAATCAGCAGTGTCCTGAGAGTACTTCAGACCTCCCTGGGTATCTCCACTTGGACTGTGCATCTGCGTCACTTTGCAGCAGCCCCGTACTTTTGTGGTGCTTCACTGAGCCAAGCTCTATCTGCTCTGTGGTTTCCTAGAGAATGAAAGCGTTGAAGATGCACAAAAGTTCCCACAAAGCCACAGTAGTGATTTGGCCTCAATAAATAGTTTTGGTTGAGTAGTTTTTGTTTGAATTTACAAGGAACTTTGATGACAGACTGGCGTAGTGAGTTTGTCTCTCCAGGATGCAGCTGTGTATGTTTCCTCTCGCCCACTCAGCGCAAGAGGAGAGATGAAATACCCTATTCATGAAAAAATGCTTAGATGGTGCTTATGGACAGCTGAGAGATGATTTTCCATCCACTGAAATCTGTGTCTCATGGAGAAGGTCCCACATGAGTCAGACAGAAGATTTCGGATGGCTGTGTTAAGGCAGTGACTTCTATGGAGAAAATTCCATTGGAGGTGGAGGAAATCCCCTCCACGGCCATGAGCTCATGGGTGATCTGCTGCTAGCACGTGTGCTGCTCCAGAGCTGTAACAACAATGCTGTGTTTGGAGCCACGTTCAGAGTCACACAGACTGATCCCCTTCAGACAGACTGCTGCTTTATGACCCCTGTAGGCATATCAAATCAACTCTAGTCCATGCCTTTGCTTGCATTGTTGTGTGCAAAAGCGTGTTCTCACAGCAGGAGATAAACAGGGACTGGAGGCACTATGTTATGCATGTTCTATTTATTCCATCAGATGTTATTCATCCCTCAAAAGCAGCCTTAAATTAGCAGCTGATCTCTCACAACCCACAAGATTTAGCAATTTACACTCTATCCCATTTGCCAAGTGGCAGAAAGTATTAGATTTCAGATGGTGGAAAGAACGTTTCTCACTTTGAATCGACTTGAGGTAGCAGCTGCTAAAAGCAAGTAAAATCAAACGTGTAAAAGGAGCAAGATGGCAGTCAGAGAAGCACGACTGGCAGTGCCCACCGCTCTGCAGTGTGCCCAAAGGCTTGGCAGGACCTTTGGAAAGAGGCTCAGAATAGTTTTCTCCCATATGCTGCTTATGGACCAGCAATCAATGGGGGAGACAAAGGCTCAGGCTTCAAATAACTCCTCAGGATGCAAAGTTCTCTTCCTGCGAGTTCAGCTGTGCCATGTTAGCTCCTCAGCTCTTCCCTGGAGGAGAACCAACTGACACTCTGAATGGGAGAGTTCTTTTTCTTTACCACAACGAGGCTTTGGCATTCAGCAAACCTAACCTTGAAGGTGTGGATGCAAGATGCCTAAATCTGAAGCGGCCATTCTAACCTCACAGTGTGGCTGACATAAAGGACTTGTCTGTCCAGAGCAGTTTCCTGGTGTTCAGATGATGCTATGACAACAAGTATGATGCCATAGAACCATAGAGCCATGATTCTGTGGTGTTTAGGGACCTATAAACGTCATCCAGTCCAACTTCCTGCTGCAGCCAGAAAGGGCATCTGCAGCTAGATCAAGCTGCTCAGGGCCCTGTCCAGCCAGACCTGGAATGTTTCCAGGGATGGGGCATCTACCACCCACCTGGGCAACTTGGGCCAGTGTTTCACCACCCTCAGTGTAAAAGATGTCTCCCTTCTATCTAGTCTAAACCTCCCTCTCTTAGTTTAAAACCATCGCCCCATGTCCTGTCACCCTAATGGCTAAAAAGTCTGTCCCCATCTTTCTTAGAGGTCTCCTTCAAGTGCCAAAGGGTTGAGCTCTGCATCTGTCTTGAGCAAATTGCTCCAGAACAGCTGTTTGAGGAAATTGCAGCAGCATCTGTCCAGAGGCTCCAACAACGGAGCAGACTTGAAAGCCTGCAAATGAAGCAGAGCAGGCAGCTGTCAGGAAGAGGGACAAACCCCAGCCTGATTTGTAAGGTGAACTCTGTCAGCACTGCTCCAGCTCCTTGCCTCCGGAGCTGTCTGAAGAGGAGTACTCACTTATTTGTGATTACAGCCTGCCTGCAGGGCGTGTGGGAGCTGGATTTAGACGTGAGATTTTTTCCCACCTGCCAATCCCCAACCCCCCTGGATTTGTTTGATAAAAATATCCGGGGTGGGAGAGCTTCATAACAGATTCAGCCTCCGTGCTTTGTGCCTCCCTGTGGCGGTGGTGCTCGTCAGCAGCACTCGGCTGGTCCGCGGCTGCTGGGGCCCTGCGCTGCGGTAAAGAACACAGAGGTAGGCATCGCCGCCGCTGTGCTGTGCTGTGCTGTGCTGGAAGCACACCGAGCCTCAGTCGTACAGAAAAGGCCATGGAAGCCTTTGTGGCAAGCCCAGCCCTGCCACCTGGGGCTCGGGGATACCCCGGCCCTTATCCTGCTCCTTTCCTCATTTTCCTGTTTGACAGAACAGAGGAAAATGAACTTGAAGACTCCAGCCTGGAGCACTCCCACTGATCTGAATCACCCAGTGAGTTGTTCAACCTTCTCTTGCTGCCTTGGTCTGACATTCTTTGTCTTTCTGGAGATTTAAGAAAATAGGCTTAGCAAGGGGTTAGATCAGCTCCCGCCAGCAGCAGTGTGCCACTCAGCAAGTCGCTCCTTTCAACCAGAGCCTGGCTCTGTCTGGTGAATAGATGTGACTGCTGGTTGTATTTTGAACACCTGAGCTTTCTCCAACAGATCTGACTGCTGGTTGTATTTTGAGCACCTGAGCTTTCTTCATCTGGTTCCAGATTTTTGGGAGAGGAATTTGTGAGCCCCAGAGGGTGGACAGGGTAGCTCATTTCTCTTTTCATGGAATGACCCCAAAAACTGTGTGGGATACATTGGGAAGTTGATTGTGGTTGCCATGAGAATTAAAAATAAATAAATAAAAGACACTGAACTTGGAGCATGCATAATGATTTCTGGAACTGGTTTAAGATGGCTTTCCCACGAGGAGGCATGCAGTGGGGGTGTTGATGTAAGGACAAACTTTCTGTACAGTGCTGTGTTTTCACATTCAGCATAAATCTGTTGGCGTTCCTGGAGGCTCTGTGTGAGGTGAATGGAAACCAAGTGAAGTGAAAAAATGACTTGCCAGAGGTGTTGCACATCACAGGCACCAAGTGTTGATCGGGATTTGAGAAGCCAGTGTCACTGTAGGCAAAGTTCTGCTCTGAGTTTCCTTATAAATGCAGAAGAGAACTTTGTTGCTAGCAGAGGAAGGATATGGAGACATCACTGTGAGCTCTGCCCAGCACTGGGTGGTGGCTTCGTGGTGCCTGGGACGTGTGGCGTATCTGGCAGCACTGCTTTACTTCTTCCAGGGCTTTTGGACCTGTGTGCCTGGAGAAGTCATTGAGATGCTGCTGCCCCAAATCCCTTCTCTTCAGCTCTTGTTAAACCTTCACGGGAGCAGCTTTTGGGCGTGCCCTTGTGTGTGTCTGAGAGTGGTGTGACTGCAGAGCCATCGCGGGAGAGCTCTTGCCCTGTCTTACCTGGGGAGAAGCCAGATCCCTGTCTTCTAAACCTGGGTGCCTGTGACTGGGAGAACACAGTGTAGCTTGGGCTCCAGCAGCAGAAGCTGGATGGTTTTGCTTCTGGTTTGTTTTCTTGTCCAGACTTACGCTGCAGGTAGCCCAAATCACAGAACGGTTTGGGCTGGAAGTGACCTCGGAGGCCACCTAGTCCAACCCCTGCAGCCAGCAGGGAGCTCTGCAGCCAGATCAGGCTGCTCAGAGCCCTGCTCAGAGCCCTGCTCAGAGCCCTGCTCAGAGCCCTGCTCAGAGCCCTGCTCAGAGCCCTGCTCAGAGCCCTGCTCGACCTCATCTCAAATGTTTCCAGGGATGGGGCATCTCCCACCTCTCTGGGCAGCTTGGGCCAGTGTTTCACCACCCTCCCTGTAAGTACTGCCTGCCTTACCTCTAGTCTGACTCTCACCTCTTTTAGTTGGGGCTGCTCTCAGCCCCATCACCCCTCAGCCTGTATTGCCCTGACCGAGGTGCAGGACCTTGCACTTGGCCTGTTTTGAACTTCACGAGGTTGGACCTTGTTGAATCGATGGATCTGACTCTAGATTGATTTAAAGCAGGCAAAATACGGCAAAAAAAAAAAGGCAAACCAAGCAAGCAAAGAACCCAAACCAACACCACAGAAGTAATATTTTTTTGCACTTTTTAAAATCCATTGAAAAGCAGTGCAAATGAAAAATGAGTAACTCCAAGCTCAGTGAGTGTTGTCATGTTTTCAAGGCAAACCAAACAGTCTGGATGTGCAGGTGTGGCATGGTGGGAGCAGGGAAGCTGGAACTTGGTAGTTTCTAGGAACTTGGTTCCAATCACCTTTTCGCTAGAGCTGTCTTGGTGCCCTGATCAGCTCCTGTGCCATTGGAACAGCCGTGGGGAGCTGGTGGGGTTCATTGCACATGGAGGCTGTGATCTGTCTGACTTGGACATTGTCTTTGGCAGTGTAGGGATGAGAAGAGAGCAGAGCACGTCTGGGTTAGGTCTGGAGAGAGGAGCCAGCTGGGCTATGGAACAAGGCACAGCTTGCTGATTCAGAAACGATTCACAGGTTTGTTTGGCTTCAGAGGCCTTCAGAGCTGGTTCCTTTAAAGAGTGACTGATACTTGAAGTTCTCAGCAGCTGTTCAGCAGGTTGAGGGTATTGTCATGGGTTATGAGCACGTACTACAGCCTTTAGAATGTGACTGTTTTTCAAGGGATGGCCTTTAAAATGGCTGTAGAGGATTTCTCTCATTTCTTGGTAGATGCATTTACTAATTATAACTTTTTTCTTTTTAATTGGAGTTTTTAAGCAAATAGAGGAACTTTACATAACTTGGGTCTGCAGGAGGTAGCAGAGGTCAGTGATTCATGATTCACATTTTTATTGACATATCTTCCTTCTGGCAGCTGGTTGATTTCTCTAGAGATAAATAGATGTGAGTTCAGGCAAAGTTTTCTGAGCGAACCCTCTCCCTCTCCCTCTCCCTCTCCCTCTCCCTCTCCCTTTCCTCACTGTTTGCACTGTGTACCTGTTAAACTGGTACAACCTGCCACTAACTTCCTCATGCTGTACCAATGCTTCACTACACTTGGACAAATACTGCAGCTCGCTCTGAAGAGCAAATTCATCAAGCAGCCTGTGGTCTGTTCAATCCTCATCCACTCCAGTGAGCTCAAGAGCTAAAAAGCAGCTGCAGTGGTCAAGTTTGGCAGGTGCCTTGTGTGCAGGCTGAGGAACTGTTGCTGAGCAGGGAGGAGGTGATCCCTGCTGCTGTGGGCTGCATTGCAGTGGGTGATGAGGCATTGGAAAAGCAATGATGTGGCAGTGCTGCACTGTTCTAAATGTTGCTTCTTTTTGATTTGTTTTCATATGAGAATTTTATGGAGGTTTTACTCTACCAGCTTCACTCTGCCCCTTCGTGTTTGCATTCCCATTCATGTGAGTCATGGTGTGGTCATGGGCAGCGTCTCACTTGGAGACCAAAATTGTGTGCGACTGACACACAGAGCCAAGGGAGCTCTGGAGAGTGAAATACTGCCAAAACAAAGTTCATTTCTGGATTGTTTGTGGATGGTGTTGGATTAGCCTTCCTCTGAGACTCCAAAAAACATACTCAGCATGAACTGAGAACTTGAATTAAACGGATCCTCCTGATTTGACAGGGAAGGCTCTTGGGCAATGAGGATGTTCATCTAGATCAGTGAAAACAACTGGGAGACTTCAACAACAGAGCTGTTAATCAAAGAAGGCAGCAGAGATTATTAAATTAGGATCCATGTCCTCCTCCGGAAGGTGCTGGCCACATCAGATCCAGAACTGTCTTTGGCCTGATCCTTTTGCTTTACTTTTGCTAAAGGTGCCGATCTTTATTTTTACACAATCTATAGTTTTCACTTTAAGAAGGAGGGCAGAGGCTACCTGCTGCAGAGGACATGTTCCACTTGTCTGCTGTGAGTGGTGCTCCAGCTGGAGTGTCTGCCTGTGTGCTTCTCATCACCTGGGGACAGCAGCTATGGTCTTCTGATAACGAGGAAGCAGAGAGAGGTTGAATGCTCCTGTGTTTGCACTTGTTAATAGTTCTGTCTTTGAACTTCTGCTCAGAAGCAATCAGAGTCTTTGGGAGACAGAGCTCATTCTTCTCAGGTCTAATGAGCACCTCAACATACAAACCCTCGATGTAAACCCTGCCATGACTGGCAGCAGGACAATGGACAGAAACTGAAGAGAACTTGTTCTGGGAGAGTGCAGAGCCTGCCTGGGGAGCTGTAGCTGAGAGCATGCTTTGGTTGGGCTTCTTAGAATCAGTTAGGTTGGAAAAGGTCAAGGTCATCAAGTCCAACCATTACCCCTGCTCCTCCAAGTGCACTGCTGAGTCATGTCCCCAAGCATCACACCTCTATGGCTCTTAAACACATCCAGGGATGGTGACTCAACCACCTCCATGGGCAGACTGCTCCACTGTCTGACAACCCTTTCAGTGAACAATTTTTGCCTAATGTCCAGCCTAAACCTCCCCTGGTGCAGCTTGAGGCTGTTCCCTCTTGTTCTATCACTCATTCCTTGGGAGAAGAGACCAAAACCCACCTCATGACAGCCTCCCTTCAGGTAGTTGTAGTTCCTATCTAAGAGCTGGTGGATTGTTTTGTAACTGGCCTTAGACATCCATGGTTTAGGCTGTGACCTGCCCTAGGTGATTCGAATCTTTAGCTGGCACAGATACCTTTGTCCCATTCTCCTGCCTCTGGTCAAGGCTCTGAAAGATTGCAAGAACAGGCTTTGATGGGTTTCTCCCATCCCTCTCTAACTTCTGGGAATTGAGGATAGCTACCACTGATAGATTTATTCTCCATTAATTGTCCAATGAGTTCATCATTTTGGCCTCAATGAGTTGTGTGAAGAGAGGGAACAAAGTGCCTCAGCCCTTTGGAGAGGAGCAGCTGCACCTGCAGCTGGGAAATGTGCCACTGCCGCACCTGAGGTGTGCTTGTCACAGGGCAAGCAGCATGGCACTCTGGCAAGTGGCAGCAGCAAAGGCTGCTTTGTGATTAGAAGTTACAAAGCTGCTCTAAAACTTGGCCTTAAAAGTATTTGCAACGTTTGTTTTATCTTTATTGAGAGCACATTGACTATTAAAACTGGTGACCTGAAAAATAGGTCGCACACCTAGAAGTGCAGGTGATGTCTGGGCATGTTTCATCCACCTGTGGTATCTTGCCCACACAGGAGGAGAACTGCAGGCACAGGACTGAGGACATGGAGGGCATTGTGGTCTATGCCACCTGACCACAGCCTTCCCTCGCAACGCTCTGAGGGAGAGGGGAGGAATTGTCTGCAATGCTTGGCAGCAGTAAAGCAGAATTTCAGACAATTCATATGGTGAACAAACAGGTGAATGGTGAAAAATCCTGCACCTTTCAGCTGGGATGGAATTCCTCTTTTTACCCTGTTCAGAGCTCTGAATGTTTCAATTGGGATGGAATTCCTCTTTTTACCCTGTTCAGAGCTCTGAATGTTTCAATTGGGATGGAATTCCTCTTTTTACCCTGTTCAGAATCCTTCATGTTGGGATGGAATTCCTCTTATTACCTTGTTTGCCCTCCTGTCTGGATGTGAGTAGCACATTGTGGGTACTGATCTGGTTGTAGTTTATTGTAAGGTTCTAGCAGGCAACTCTGCCTTCTGCTGCTTGCTTTTGTGGCACAGTGTGCTACCTGCCAGCCTGGGGCCTGAAGCTCTGCACCCTACTGCTCTTCCTTGAGGTAACAAAGGAGTCACACAGGGCAAGTTGTTGCATGTGGACATACTTCTTCATTTGAGCCTGCTTTAATTTGAAAGAGTGATGCAGGGCTCCTTGCCTTCATCAGGATTATATTGAAATATATATTAAATATTGAGTATATATATCAAACCAGATTGAAATGTAACTCCTGTGCCCTGCTGAGACCTCATCTGCAGGATCGTGTCCAGCCCTGGGCTCCCCAGTTCGAGAGGGACAGGGATGTACTGGAGAGTATCCAGCAGAGGGCTACAAGGATGCTGAGGGCACTGGAACGTCTGTGTGGTGAGGAGGGGCTGGGAGACCTGTGGCTGTTTGAGAGGAGATCTTGGGACTTTATCAATATCTGAAGGGTGGGGGTCAAGAGGAAGGGGCCAGGCTCTCGTTGGTGGTGTCCTGTGATAGGACAAGGGGCAAAGGATGAAAACTGGAACCCAGGAAGTTCCACCTCAACATCAGGAAAAACTTCTTCAGTGTGAGGGTGATAGAGCCCTGGAGCAGGCTGCCCAGAGAGGTTGTGGAGTCTCCTTCTCTGGAGACTTTCAGGACCCATCTGGATTCACTCCTGTGTGACCTTCCTTTGGTGATCCTTCTTTGGCAGGGGTTATGGACTCCATGATCTCCGAAGGTCCCTTCCAACCCCTACCATTTTATGATTCCATTGTTTTTTTTTTCTCATTCCACCTCGTGCCATCTCTTGTATCCGTGTTTCCTGACTTAGTCCTCACTTTCACCAGGAGGTTGCAAAGGCTCCTGTTGCTTTCTGCTTTGTGGTTTACATTTGTGCACGACAGACAAACAGGGTACAGACACCAGTATCAATAATTCAGTGCTGCCTTGGGCAGGAGGCAGTGACACACTGCATTATTCAGCAGTACACAACGGCACTGCTTGTTGTGTGAAGGGAGCCCACGGCAGCTGTACAACGCAACTACAAAAAGACACTGATGGCTTATTGCTGACTCAAAGCTCATAACCTTGCTTCTGCCTGCACTTCGCATCCTTCTGCTTTCCACAGTGAAATACAGCAGTGTGGCTGGCACTGTGGCTGCTGGGCATGCATCAGCTGCCAGAGTTAGGGGTGCTGGTGCAGGTTTCAATTGGCCCTGGTGACTGCTGTGGCTAAGATCTGTGCTATACTGTAGCCTAAGAATCTCTCTCTCTCTTTTTTTTTTTTTTTATTATCTCCCCCTTGAGACAATTCCAGGTCCATTGCTTTACAGAAGTTCTAAGTCTAGTTTTTGGAGAAGTCCTACATTGATTTCTTTCTCTTAAACATAGTCAGTGATGATTATGCCATGATTTCTGTCTGCCCCATCTGACTTGTAGAATAAACTCATTAAGAAAAGTTAAGAAAAGTAACTTTTTTTTTTTTTTAAGGTATTTTGCAAATAGTTTTGTTCAATATTTGTCTAAGTGATTCTTGAGCCTTGAGCCACAGGCTCAAGGCTGTGTCCTTGAGCCTCTGAGCCCTTGAGCCACAGGCTGCTTGGACTGGTTGCAGAAACCTGCCCGTGTGTGACAGTGTTGGGCAGGAAAGACATGCAGGCTACAAGTAATGGTACAGGAGCACTTAGTGCCAACCCAAGTGCACCAGAGAAGTGATGGTTAATGCAGGGTTAACGCAGGCCCTGCTTTACCAGGAGACTGCTGCTCTTTGAGCATTACAGCAATTGTTCTGAGGAATTAAAAAAGCAACTTTGCTGATGATACAAAACTGGGGGGGCTGACAGCCCCCAGGCTGTGTTGCCATCCAGCAGGATCTGGACAGGCTGAGAGCTGGAGGAAGGCTAACCAAAGGGAGTTCAGTAAGGACAAGTGCAGGGTCCTGCATCTGGGGAGGAGTAACAGCAGGCACCAGTACAGATTGGGGCTGCCCTGCTGGACAGCAGCTCCGTGGAGAAAGGCCTTGGAGTGCTGGTGGGCAGCAGGTTCTGCAGGGGCCAGCAATGTGCCCTTGTGGGCAAGAGAGCCAATGGCAGCCTGGGGGGCATCAGGAAAAGTGTGGCCAGCAGGGCAAGGTAGGTTCTTCTGCCCCTCTACTCTGCCCTGGTGAGACCACTCCTGCAATACTGTGTCCAGTTTCGGGCTTCACAGTTCAGGAGAGACAGAGACCTGCTGGAGAGAGTCCAGCAGAGAGCCACAAGGATGACTGTGGGACCTGAGCATCTCTCCTATGGAGAGAGCCTGAGAGCCCTGGGGCTGTTTGGTCTGGAGAAGAGAAGGCTGAGAGGGGATCTGATCAGTGTGTACAAATCTCTGAGAGGTGGGGGTCAAGTGGAGGGGGCCAAACTCTTTTCAATGGTCAGCAGCAATAAGCCAAGGAGCAACAGCTACAAACTGGAACAGAGAAGGTTTCAGCTCAACATGAGGAAAAGATTCTGTACAGTGAGTGTGACAGAGCCCTGGAGCAGACTGCCCAGAGAGGTTGTGGAGTCTCCTTCTCTGCAGGCTTTCCAAACCCACCTGGATGCTTTTCTGTGTGAACTACCCTGAGTGATGCTGCCTTGGCAGAGGGGTTGGACTGGATGATCTTTGGAGGTCCCTTCCAGTCTCTGAAGTTCTGTGGTTCTGTGTTGAAAGGCCTGAAGACAGAATGGTCACATTCTGGGCCTCACAATTACACTTCTCTGATTTAGGGTGTTGTGATCAGAGGCCCCCTCCAGTACCCACTGTGCAGTCCATCACTGATGCCTTGGACATTACACAAATGGGCACTTTGGAAGCAGAGTCATAGAATGGCTTGAGTTGGGAGGGACCTTAAAGCTCATCCCATCCCAACCACCCCTGCCACGGGCAGGGACACCTCCCATTGGCTCAGGTTGCTCAAAGCCTCATCCAACCTGGCCTGGCACACTTTGAGGTGCCCACAGCTGCCCTGGGTGACCTGTTGCAGTGCCTCACCACCTTCAGGGTAAAGGACTTCTTCCTAGTGCCCAGTGCTCTAGCTTCAAGTCATTGCCTCTTGTCCTGTCAACACAGGCCCTTAGGAAAAGTCCTTCTCCAGCTCTCCTGCAGGTCCCCTTCAGGTTGCTAAAAGGTGTCCACAGAGCCTTTGCTTCTCCAGCCTGAACAGACCCAGCTCTCTCAGCCTGTCCTAGTAGGAGAGATGCTCCAGCCCTTTGATGATCTTTGTGGCCTCCTCTGTACCCTCCTCTGTAAGTCGCTGTTGTTTCTCAGGAACTGAGGTCCAAAGTCAGAGAGGAAGACTTGTGCTGAAGACAGAGGCGTGCAAAGGCATGAGTGAAGTTAGGTGGGTTTGGCTGGAACAAAGAGCACTGTAGGATAGGAAAGGAAGATGCTTAGAAACAGTGCAGAGAAAAAGCTTTTCTGAAACTTGAAATGAAATATGGATTTAGTTGAGGAGGGTCCACTGGCAAAAAAATAATGAGAAAAGTCTTTGTATGTGGTTATGAGGTGTGTTTGAACCAGGAGAACAGTGCCTGTGTCAGAACTGGAATGTTGCTGATTTTTTTGGTGCCACTCTGGTAGTTTCAGAAATGCACCATGCAAACAGCAGTTCCAGAGGAACTGTGAATAATTATGCTTTAATTAGGACTATCCTTAAGCTGATGACTTATTTGTGACTTCAGGTGTCTTTGCTCTGCATGGTGCCTTGGCTGAAAGCTCAAATCAAGACCAAAGCCTGATGTAACTGTTTGACACAGTTCTGGTCACTGTGACTGTAAGCAGCTGCGGTGCTGAAGTGCCTGGAGGAGAATGGTCTCCATTCTGTGCCATGGCTTCTGCTCCGCCTGGGTGTGGAGACCTTCATGAGGCCAAGAGGGCTGAAGTCTCTGCTCTTGGTTGTGTAGCAAGGAGCCATCATCTGCTCCTGTGTTTTCTGCGTGACTTCTTCAGTACTGAAGTGCACACCACTGAGAGGATGTTCTGGATGCAGGGTCTTGCCCTGGAGTTGCACCATGGATGGATACATTGCACTGGGGTACCACCTCTGGCTGGGAGCAGTGAGCACAGTGCTGTCAGAACATCTTTGGCTAGGAGAGCTGAAGATACCTTGCAGTGCCCTGGGGATGGCTACTCTGATCACAGAACCATTTGGTCCAGAAGCCAGAGAACCTGCCTGGAGCCTCTGCTTGTGTCTATTATTTAAGCCCTTCAATTTGCTGAATGTTTTACTTGTGGCTTATGGTTTTTTGGTTTGGCTCTTTACCTCACATGCTTGAGAGGAGACTACCTGATCCCTGCCTTGTCCTCTCAGCTAGGGTCCCACCACGTTTCAGAAGAGTTAATTTAAGGCCCTGCATACAGACAGAGTGCAGATATCTAATCTCATCTTACTGGCCACTAGCCAGAAGTGCTTCTATATTTAAAGTGCAGAAGATCTGTTAGGTAGTGGTGTAGTGGTACCTGTGGTAGCTG
Source organism: Ramphastos sulfuratus (assembly GCA_013399055.1). Lineage (NCBI taxonomy): Eukaryota > Metazoa > Chordata > Aves > Piciformes > Ramphastidae > Ramphastos > Ramphastos sulfuratus. The sequence continues at coordinate 75,714 of WBNM01014026.1, forward strand.
CTGCTTGGGGCTGTGGGCAGAAGGGTGAATGCACAAGGAGGGGAGCTCCCTCTGAACTGGCTGCCAAGCGGTGCCAGGGTTTTGTTTCCTGAGTGCTGTGATGGATGCTCTTGGCAAAGCAAAGGGAACTGGGAAAGTACCTCTGAGTGAAGGTGGATGTAGAGGTTGTATCTGCTGTTCTCTGTGTATCTCTGTATTTTTGTTTCTCTAGGTTGTACAATGCAAGTCTGGAGAGCATCTCGGGGAAGATGAAGCCTCCAGTGGCCTTGGTCTGGTTTGGAATCTGCGTGGTCTAAAAGTACCTGGGAATTCCTACCCACATTTGCCTGTTGCAGTGTAAAACAGAGGACAATGAATGTTTTGTACTCTGTGTACATTTTCACACTGCCCAACAGTTTCTTTTCCTGCTTGTTTTGTTTAACTGGAAAAACTTGAGCCTGTCGTGTAGCTCTTTCTCCACCACCTTGCCCTCCCTGAGCCACGTCCACAGTACATCTATTTCTGTGTCTTGGTTGGTGAGTTTTTTCCCCCTTCATGTGACATCTGTCACTTTTGAGTGCTTTTACCTGTGCTGGTTTGAACCTGTCCTTTTGTGAGAATCCCTCAGTAATTCCAGACTCGCAGAAAATGACTCATAGGCTTCGGAAGGATTTTTATGGCTGTGCTTGGCTCGTTATTCCAGGAGTTTAAGGGTAGTAGTATGAGGTATTGCATTAATTGTTGCATCCATTTATTACCAAATGACTTGCACAGACAGTGTTTCAGATGCTGTGGACCTAATCATCATAACCAGAAGTGTCCTGTCTGCAAAAGAGAAAACAGGATCCCTCTGTACACCGACAGCAAGCAGATGAAGTTGCTTGCAGTGTTGGAAGTGAGGACTGACCACAGGGAAAGCTGGAATGGATTTTTCTGCCTGAGGAAGGGGAAGCTATGCAGCTTAATATTTGGGCTGATTATAATGACTCTAGTGATGGCATCCTACATCCTGACTGGGGCCAAACACAGCCTGTTGTTGATACCATCTCCCTTCCATTACGGAGCCTTCGCTAGCAATCCAAGCTTAATGGACAATGAAAGCCTTAGTGACATGAAAGACCATTACCAGCCTTCTAAAATGAATATTTCATATGTGAAGGATTATCCAAGCATTAAGTTAATTATTGACACTATTACTTCAAAGATAGAGTTTATGAGAAGACAGCGCCCTGATTTAGAGGAGCTGAGGAAACAAGAGCCACATGTAAGTATGAGGTGGAGTGTGTCTGAAGCTGCTGCAGACTTGCTTGTTTCAAGGCTTTGGGGTCAGACTCTTACTGAGATCGAAAAGTAAAGTGCGGTTTCTGAGATGTTCCCATGGTGATTTACACCTTCTAGAGCCTCCTGCCTCAAAAGAGCTGAGAAACTGGGAGTGTAGATCAGGTCCCCGGGAGCCACAGGCAGAACAGGTGGGTTATACAAGTGGTCTTGACACCTGAAGCCAAAAATCAGGCAGGCTTCTGATAGCTGTACAAGCTCACTCAGTTGTTGCCTTGTCTCATGCAAAATCATTCTGCCTTGGGCCAGACACCCAAAAAGAGCCCTGCTGCCAGCCCACTGCACTGCAAGCCTCCTAGCTGGGAGTTAATGGCTGGAGTTAATCTGACTGTGTCCGGCTTTAAATATTAACTCCTGGGCTTGCAGGGCAGGTGGAGGCATTACCGAGGTCCCTTCTGGCCCTAGAACCAGAGCACTTCTAAACATTCCTCTCTGCCTGTTCAACTGTGCAGGATTTGATTCCAGTGTCATCACCAGGAATAATGCAGGTCAACTTTGTGGTTCAAGCCCTAAGGGTTCAGAATGCCCACACTGCATTTCACAGTATCACAGTA
>WBNM01014028.1:0-14770 GCA_013399055.1 Ramphastos sulfuratus
TCCAGAACTGCACACAATACAGTCATATTTTCTATAAGCCACCTGTAATAAATTTTTAATTAACTCCAACTATAAAAAGAAAACATGAGGCTGTAGTAAAAATGCACTTTAAGGAATGCTTTTCATCGTCAAAACCATATTTCCCAAAGAGAAGGTGAAAACAGAGAGAAATGCTGGACTGCCACATGTATGCATTTCTACCTTGCACAAGTGTAATGGAGAGACAGACCAGATATACTGCACTTAATTTATATCACAAATACATTGTAATTTTATTAAGTACAAAACTTCACCACTCTCTACAACTCTACTACTGCTCTGTTAACTGCAAAAGAATAATGTTAGCTGTACTCACTTCAGTGTGAAAAAGAATTTATTGCCTTTTTCCAGGAATCCCATCAAATGGGTTTGTATTCAAATCTACACACTAGGAATGCCTTATAAACCTTCATAGTATTTGATTCATATCAGGCATTGTACCAATATTTCCTAAAGTAAGGTGAATTGCAGCTATTATGGTACTTATAGATTAATCTCTCTTTTAAGGCAGTTTAATGAAAACTATTAAAACATTTTTTTCCTAGCTCTCCTACAGGATTTCCTCTCCTAGCAAATCTCATTTGTAACAGAACTTTATAATACTGTATTGACAATTAACAGGTGGGTTTTGGTTTTCTGGTTGGAGTTTTGTCGTTGTGGTTTTGGGGGTTTTTTTGGGGGGGGTATTTTTTTGTTGTTGCTGCTTTTTTTGTCTTTTTTTTAATAAAAAAAAATTCAGGCTTTCGCTTTTTCATTAATGATATAAAAGCCAGAGGACTTTTCACCTCACATAGGAGTCTTTGCAAGATTTTGGTGTGTCATTTGACTCAGTGGTGAATGTACCTATTTGTCCCATATTCTGTTTGCAAACCAGATATGACTCTATTGCACTGTGGCATTGTCCACAAATTTATTCATCCCTGTTTAATGTTAGTAGTCACCATATAAGGAAGTGTCTCTAATACACAAACTGTTTAAAAGTCAGCACTAAAAAAAACTTTTTTGAAAGAGTAAAGCCTTAAATAGCAGTTATGAAATAACATATTTGAGACATTCTTTATCACCTTAGCACAACTCTAAAAAAGCCTGTGCTTTGTGAACAGAAAGGATTTATGGAGCGCTTAATTATATTGCATTGGAAAATCTCTCTGCCATCTTTGTAAGGTATTTTTGGACCCCCTGGAACACAAATATTCACCAAGATGCATTTGGAATGTGCATTAAAGATACCATATGGAAAAGTTCAGCTCTTGTGGTGTTTGTGAATGGCTTGTGTTACTCATCTCATTGGAAGCAAATTCAAGATGGCTGATCTGTGAAAGCACTGCTATTTCAAGACTAGGCACAAAGGATTGCTTTCAGACCATAGTTTTAAGAAAGTTAAAGTTGGATCTGAATTTCAGTGTCTTCACTTGCCTGATTTTACTGCTTTTATAATATGTGACTGTAGCCTAAGGAAGAGCTCTCAGTTTTGCATTTGCTATCATTTGGAACTCATTAATATAATACACTGGATAATTAGATCACCATGTCATATAACAATTTCATTTTTTGCACTGCATGTGTGCATTCGGTTAAATAACTGAGCTGCTAGAAATATAACCAGTATACTTGTATTAATCTCAGTACAGTAAAAATATGATAAAGCAATCCTTTTGTAAAGCTGAATGTTTTTGGGTTTTTTTCTAATTTTCAGAGTCCAAAGTCTCCTGTTTTCTGCATTTCTAGAATATCTTTCTTAGGATGTTATTTTGTATACTTTTTCTTTCTTTAAGAATGCTTCCATGATGGTTTTATTTTCTGTCGAATGCTATTTTTTTACATTCCCTTGTCAGTATCCAGTAACTTACTGCAAGACAAATTATATCAGCTGCCCTTATGATCAGTTGTTTCTAAGAGGTTGTTTAGTAGTGATGACTGTATGAGTTGACATTTACCCAGTAGTGCTTTAGGAGCTGGAGACATGTTATGAAAGATGAAAAATTAATAATCAATATTAATCTTTATATCCAGGCAAAAATTGTTAATAACTATGAAAATTGTTTATTAACATNGCCTGCAGGCATTTAGAGCCTGTTCCTGGTTGTTGAGTTCCACACGGCTCAGGATGCAGTGAGGTAGTAAGCAAGCATGGATACAAAGGCAGAGAGCACATTGTGCTACCTGCTCATCCCTTTTTATCAATACAGTCCGAGACTGATGGGCCTGTGGGCATAGATTAGCCAATCAGGATGGCACTTTGCCAAGCTTGACCATATTAGCTGAAGCCAGGGCTTTTATCCTCTTTCCCACGGTTGCTTCCCCCAGCACAGAAGGAGGGAGAACATGCCTGGGCAAGCCAGAGTCCTTAGACTCAGTGGCTCCGGGTTCTTTGTCCTCTTTCCCACTGTTGCTTCTCTCCAAAACAGAAGGAGAGGAGAGCAGAAAAACATGTCTGGGCAAGCCAGGACATGTATAAGCCTATTTTGGCCTCCTTAGGCCTACCATGACAAGTCACCATACTCCTGTCAGGCATTGTTGGCTATTGAAAACATTTGAGCTACTTGACTTCCAACAAGCATTAAACTTGGAAATCAGTGAACTCCTAAACCAGTGCATGATAAGAATATATACAACTTATATTTTCTTTTTTTTTTTTTCCCCCAACTTATTCATTAATGTCTATGGAGACTTTTATTTCCTATTAAAACGTACAGTGGGACTTACAAGAAGCACAACTTGACAATCCTTGTTTTATTTTTCCTTTACTGTTGCTTTCTGGTACAGAACAAGTTATAGTGAAATTGGCTTTCTGTCATCTTAATGAATATTAATGTATTGGATGCACCCAAGCATCACTCTACATGATCCATCTTTAAAGGTAAAGACATTTTGCAGGAAGGTCACAGTTTATTTATTGTTCATGCATTCTTTCATCATTGGAGAGGAATTATTATCTAAACATTTAACACATTCATGAATTGATAGAAAAAAAGTTGTGGTTTCTCTGCTTGCAAAGTTTAAACTGGTAAAGCCCATAAAGCTGCCAACAATACAGTGAGGTTTTTTTTTTTTCCCTCTTCATTTTCTCTAATGACTGATACATTTTAATGTTTTTTCAACATGAAATGATTCAAGTAATTTAAAAAAATATATGGAAACATTTAATGATGTGCTTATTTAAGCATATTTTTAACAAATATATTTAATATCTGTAGATTTGGCCCTGTGTAAAAGTAGTCTGAAATCTAACCTGGATCAACATTATCCACTTGTCAAGACTCATGCAGTTATAAATTCTCAACATCTTGGAACTGTTTCAGAAGCAAAATCTTTATTATGCCTTCATGTTGAATGCAAGCCAAATGTATTCCAGGTTCCAAAAGGCAAGGTTCATTCCCCTTTGCACTCTCTCTAGATCTGATAAAGTCTAAGACATACAAAAAGGACTATGACAGAAGGTGTTTGTGATATTTTTTGTAATTTAATTTTTTAAGTATCTTTATTAATCCATATCAGAATTCATCAAAATCAAATTAATCCAGAAAGACAGAAATACACTTCAATCAGAAATATAACAACAGTGTTGCCTTTAGCCAGCCATCTTTAAAGAAAATTTCCTCAGGGTTCTATGAAAAATTACCATTATGGTTTAAATTTCATGTTTCAAATTAATCAAAGGTATCAGTGTTCCAGGATAAATGCAAACATATGTTAAATGATTTGACAACTAACATGACTCGTTCTTGCTGAGATATGTTGAACTCTAAGAATTATAAGTTGTCTTAATGTATTTCCACAGAAAACCTGGCCATATTCTCTGAGTTGATGAAAAGCTCAACATGAGCCTGCAGTGTGTGCATGCAGCCCAGACAGCAACTGAGTCCTGGGCTGCACCAAGAGAAGCATGGCCAGCAGGGCAAGGGAGGGGNCCTATTTTTCACACACTAAATGGGGCAGTTTCACTTCTCTGTTTTCAAATCCAGCTCAGTTTTCAAGTGCATCTTAGTTATCTTAGAATGCTTATTAATGGGCAACTTGCCTATTATTGCCTAGTGGACACAAAGCTTATTGAAAAGTCTGTTGCAAGAGAAAATGGAGATTTCAAATAAAACTTGTTGCTATAGAAATCTTTAAGAATAAAATTAAATATTTTTTTTCATTAGTTTCAGAACATACTTTGATTTACAAGGTTCTATGGAGTAGTTAGTATTTAAGAGGTTTCCTTAAAAGGTAATGCTCCTTAAAGTCCCATTTTATAATTCAACATGACCTTCCCACAGCTTAGAGATGCATTACCTCTACTGCAGGAACTTCCTGGGAGCAGCCATCAGCAAGTTTGTTAGAAAGGATCATTTGCACTATGTCTGGCCCTCACATTTCTGTCTTTGAATTGTTTGCTTCTACTCTGAAACAAAGCTGAACATATAGAGGATTACTTTTACCCACATGTGCAAACTAGAAGGGTGCAACAGCTGCAGAGTAGCCTGTGTCTTTGGAATTTGTTAGAATAATATTGACAATATCCAACACAGCACAGTGAGCTGCCAAAATTAGTTTATTAGAAATTTTGAGGAGGGTGACAGAAGTGTTTGCAGCACCTCTCCAGGGATCTGAGTTAACAAATCATATAGAACCCTTATTTCTTACTTTAGAGTAATTGTTTGAGGCTTTCAAGGGAGGAGAGTAATATTTTATTTTAAAACAAACTCTCAAAAGAGTAGGTGAGGCAAATGGTACTGGAAGCACCCTCGTTTCCACAGTAAGCACTGGAGACGTGAGAAACCAAAGGTCTAAAAGCTGCCTCTTCCAGCTCTCAGGGAAATGTGCTAGCCTTGTTCTTTTGTCCTTCCTATTCCACCATCATCAAGGTCTTGCAATGACAGGAAGAGGGGCAATGGGTTTAAACTGGTAGAGGGGAGATTTAGACTGGATGTCAGGAGGAAATTCTTTACAGTGAGGGTGGTGAGACACTGGCACAGGTTGCCCAGGGAGGTTGTGGCTGCTCCCTCCCTGGAGGTGTTGAAGGCCAGATTGGACAAAGCCTTGAGTGACCTGTTCTAGTGGGAGGTGTCCTTGCCTATGGCAGGGAGTTGGAACTAGATAATCTTTGAGGTCCCTTCCAACCTTACCATTCTTTGATTCTGTGATCATTAGTTTTAACTATATTTCCCTCCCAGGCCTAGGGAAGTCAGCATTTTGCAACTAGAAATCAGTTTGTTAGATATTCCCATCCAGTTAATCATTACAGTGCTTCTTATCCTGATCTCTCTCTGGTTACCTTTCTGTAACAAGTAGGGTGACATTATTTACGACAGAGCTTAATTTGAAAATGTTTCATAAAATCTTGTTTTTCTTGTCATACTTAAAGCTTATTAAATGCCAAGGCATGATTTAACAACTTCTCAATACTTTTTTTCTTCATTATTGCAGTAAAAATAAAAGGTTCACAGCAATTTAGTTAGGTAGACTTTTCCCCATAATTGCTGCTCACTGGGTGTCCTAGTGCATCGGCATGTGACAAAATAGTTGGTAACAGATTTGGCTATAATGTCTTATTTTGACTAGTTCAAACCTCGTTTCTCTCTTTGAGTCAGCAAGGTGAGCAGCTCTGATGCCAGCAGTAACAACAGCAGAGTGCTCCAGCACAGTGTGCAGGTTCCCCAAATGGAGGGAACCTCAGGAGTAGTGGAGACTTGCTGGGAGCCTGCAGCTTGTGAGATAATCATAGAATCATAGAATNTCCTGTCATTGCAAGACCTTGTCAGTAGTCCCTCCCCAGCCTTCCTGTAGGCCCCCTTCAGATACTGGAAGGTTACTATAAGGTCTTCTGGAAGCCTTCTCTTCTCCAGGCTGAAGAGCCCCAACTCTCGTAGCCTGTCCTCATAGCAGAAGAGACCTGGGCAGGACCTGGATCAATGGCAGCCAAGCCCCTTCTGCACGTATCAAAGAAGCAGTTAGGGAGCACCAGAGTGGGCAAACAGGGCATGGCATGGCATGGCATGGCATGGCATGGCGGTTTGTGTTGTGGCTTGCATGGGAGTGTGTGCAGCTAGGGTGCCAAAGCCCTGTCAGGATGACCACAGAGAAATAGTATCCACCTGGCAGAAAGCCATCCCTCTCTAAGCTCACAACTGACACAGCTGCCCGTGATGAGCTGTGGTGGGAACACGCTGCCACTGATGTGTCTGGCTGCAGGATGTACCCCTCCCTAACACCATCAGGAATGGCAACATTGAACACACCTGTAGGAGGTGCGTCCAGGTAGAGGACTCCTCTGCTTAGTGACAGAGCTCCAGCTGGATGTGAGAAGGCTGAGGAGTGTGAGGAGGAATCAGGGAGTGTGAGAAGGGGAGGTAACATTGGAATCACACCCTACCTTCCCTGGCACATGACCGACATGCAGATAGGACACATGATTTTTGGGCATTGTTGAAGTTCATGGAGTTGGATATTATACTGAACAGCCGTGGAAGAACAAGGGAAAAGAACATTTCTCATGTGTAAGTTTGAAGAGAGAGAATATTAAACAAACAAAATATGATGTGCTTATCTGAAAAACAGAACGTACAGAGATAAAAACCGCTTGAACAAGTAAACCACTTTAAATGGGAATTCAAAAGTGAATGGTTATAACAAAATCTGGGGTAGTGTTGCAGTTTTAAATAGTTTTGTTCTTCTTTAAATAGTACTTTTTTTTTTTTATTAATCAGAAGCTGAAGTACAGAGTTTCCTAAATATATGACTCTAAATTTTAATTTTTGAACATGAACTTCCATTCAGTCTGAACACTAAATATTTTCAGATTGCCAGGTAAATGGCTAATCCATGTTTCCTCTCAGTTCTCTTCTTTTTTTTTTTAGTGTCTAATTGACTTTTATTTTATGCTCCAAATAATGAACATTATCCCCATTGAATGGTGGGGAAAAGAACGGCAACATTTTTTACATCAAAATTTCTTTTGCTTGAAATGCATCTCTCCTGTGTGTCAAGACCAAATGCACAGCAAAAAAAAAATCAAAGACCTTATTCCCTCAGTTAAAATTGCAAGATAGACGTTAATAGCACTCTTAAATTGTTATTGTAAATAAATGAGCTTCTCTTCTCATTTACAGATCTTTCCACATTGTTATAAATGTCACAGCAATTATCAGTGTCCTGTATATAACTAGCAAAGTTTCTCCTTGGTTTTCTACTTCTTGAAACCCTAGAAGCACATATAAACCTACAGTGCTTGAGTGGCCTTGAAATAAACATTTTGTCAAGTTCAGAACATATTTCATTACAAAATGAGATGCTAAAGATCATCCTTTCTGAGATGAATATCTTCTGAATTAAAGAAATAGCCAAGCTGCCCCTTGATGTTCTGCTGCCCAGACTGGAGAACCACACCTGCTTCATTTTACTTACCCTGCCAGATTCTCTCACATCAATTTGAGTTACCATTGTTCTCTAGTAGATGAAAACACACAACTTTGGTTCCAATCTAATTAGCTCTATTCTGCTTTTCCAGAAAACAGTGTTCCTCTAAGACAAGACTGCATACAGTGAATGAACTTGATTACACTTGGATTAGTGTCAAAATCATTCAGACTTTTCCTCGCTGAGATTGAAAGCAATTCCTTCCAGGTATGAGGCAATGTCTCATATGACGTTGTTATTGTTTTCCTTCTCCAAACTGCTAAAAGAAAATATCTTTCTTTTCTAACACAATGAACAATTTAGCATGTTCTTTTCCTATAGAATATCAATGTACTTAAAACGAGAAGAGCTTTCATAGAATCATAGAATCATAGAATGGTAAGGTTGGAAGGAGATCTCAAGGATCATCTAATTCCAACCCCCTGCCATAGGCAGGGACACCTCCCACTAGNGCCCACCTCTCCAGCCTGTCCAGGTCCCTCTGGATGGCATCCCTGCCCTCTAGCAAGTCAACTGTGCCACACAGCTTGGTGTCATCTGCAAAATTGCTGAGGATGCGCTGAATTCCTCTGTCCATGTCACTGACAAAGGTGTTAAACAGCACTGGTACCAGCACTGACCCCTGAGGGATGCCACTTGGCACTGGTCTGCAGGTGGACATTGTGCCCTTGATCACCACTCTCTGCATGCGACCATCCAGCCAGTTCCTTATCCAGCGAGTGGTCCACCCATCAAGTCCATGTTTTTTCTAGAATACAGGTTAATTTTTATGTGTGGTTTTCCTTGCTAATTTTCCTTCTTTATTATTTCCCCCATATTACCTTTACAGAGCTTTGAATGTGTTAGTTCAGTTATTGAAAAGCCTGTGGAAATGTGCTCTTTATTTGAATACATTTTTTCCCCTCATAAGTACTTTATTAGGGTTGTAATGAGTTCCAGGTTGAGTGTGGTAAGAGGCTTTTTCTTATATATCGACCCTTGTCACACACAAAACTGTATTGTTTGGAATCCCCCTTTAATCAGAGTAGAAACCTTCTCATATAGCCATTTGCCAAATAATTATATGTGATCAGAAGCCAGACTAGCCTGAAGCCAGTACACTACACAGATGCTCTTAAATGTTTGGCCCCCATCAAAGCAGCAGTTGCTCTAGAAACTGCCACTCGTACATGCACACACACACACATGAGCAGTAAGCCAGCCAAAACCAATTTTATGTGTTGAAACTAAAGTGTGATATCTAAGTTTTAAGGGGCTTGTTCTAGTTGTTTATGGGAAGGAAGGACTAAATCTGTTTTGCTTAAATCCTGCCTATCTTGTACACTGGATAGCTAAATTTCCATTCAGGTCACAGCCACCACTTCATTCTATCTACTTTTCCATCAGTACCCAGCCCTTTAAGTACCTAAATCAGAAGGCACCTATCTCATTGGTTCAAAAATGTCTCAGAAACCAGAAACCAGTTTTTAAACCCTACCTAGAGATGCAAATGTAACCTTACCCTTTTCACTCCAGGTTTAGTAAAGGGTCCCCAGTGGACCACCAAAATGTCTATTACAGTAACTACAGCAGAAACACTGTGACAAAAGTCCAAGTTTTGAGTTGCTGGAGTATGAATAAGCTCAAAGACTGATTGATATCAACAATTTTCCAAGGATATCATCGCATCTACATTTCCTGCACTCCCACTTCTGTGCATTCCCATGTAAAAAGCCACAGACAACTTTTGATTTCTCTCCTTCCCGTCCCTTGGCTGACCATACCAGCAAAAGGATTCCTGTGAGTTGCCACTCCTAGGAGTCTCTTCAGAGGTCAGTTTTACCTTAGTCAGGCTAAGAAGGACCTGATGGGTCACTTATAGAGTGAACATGCAGATAGTTGTGCAAATATTGATGAGAGGGAGCACTGCTGCTCTCTCATCTTTCTAAAGGAACCAGCCCTGATTTATTCATTACTGATCCTCATATAAAGTTTTAAATCTTGAGTAAAGGTAGGACATTTATACTATCACTTTAATGGTTAACAGGTAGAATGGGATTTCTACCTTTAATTGACTATCATCTATAGATCTTCAGAAAAGGCTTTTCCTCTTTATTAACTGTACAGGAAATCCAAGTAGTGAGATACCTTATGGTCTGAAGGAAAAAACATCTCTACTCATCAACATTAGGCTCATCAACATTAACTAAATTATGCACTTGACCTCTTTGAGAATAAATCTGGGCATGCGTGAGGCCAAGCTCTATAATCTTTTATTTATAACTTATTGCTAGTACACTAATTTATGTTACTATTTAATATGTTAGTGTTTACTAAACCCATTTGCACTGTTACATTCATGTACTGTACTTCAGTTTGTATGTGGTTGTTGGGAGACAGTGAGGAATGTTTTCTGAAAATGTCTACCTGTATGAGCTCTCTTCATTCATGTGAAGACGAGGGTGACTTCCTGGTGTGAATTAATTCATTTATTTTCATCCTGATATATGCTAGAAATACTTAATGTAGTTCTTTATCTCCTCTGTGTTGAGAGATTCTCAAAGCAGAGAGGCACCACATTCTCAGCCTCTCAGCCATCATGAGTGTAGGAATGCTTTTAACCATATTCCATGTAATTCAAGTTGGATAAACATAAAAACTCTTTTGCTGTAGTTGGTTTTGCCCTGACAGAGGCTATTGTCGTGGTAGGCCTAAGCAGGCCAAAATAGGCTTATACATGTCCTGGCTTGCCCAGGCATGTTTTTCTTCTCTCACGTCTTCTGCTATGGGAAGAAGCAACCACATGAAAGAGGACAAAGAGCCTGGAGCCACTGAGTCTAAGGACCCTGGCTTGTTTGCATCCTGTGGTAAACAAGACACACATGCTCAGCTTTTGCATGCCTTGTGCAAAGCCTCTGTTCTGCCCTAAAAAGGGTAAAGCAAACCTATGGCTTCACCTAATATGGTCAAGCTTGGCTAACTGCCATTCTGATTGGCTATTCTGTGTCCAAATGCCCATTAGTCTTGGGCTGTATTGANATACTTAAAGCCTCTCGTAATTCACTGTTGCCTTCTGCCATAAGCAGAAAGGAGCTTCTTGAGTCCATCTAGTGCACAAGTGGTGTATAGACAGCAAGTGGTATATTGACCGCAGGAACCTTCTCTTTCAGTTCAATGGAGTTCAATTAATGATATGTATTTTTGCTACTTATTTCCAGATCCTATGTTATTATCTCTATAATGTTTCCATGACTGTTGCAGAAGAACCAATTATTATTAAAAATAGTGGTCGGGGTGGTGAGAGTTCTGAATATTTAATATTAATAAACAATATTAATTTTGGAATGATATCATCTCACATAAACTGATTACCCTTCCATTACACATGTAACGACAGAAAAAGAAGTCAAATCTTAGGCAGGGCAACTGTCACTTGACTGTCTGTGGTATGATGGTGGCACAGTTTTATCCTGAAGTCATCAATACTTTGGGAATGTTATATTAATGCTAGTTATTTCTAGATCCTGTATTATTATCTGTATAAAGTTTCTATGACTGTGCGAAGAACTGATTATTATTAAAATTAGTGGTCAGGGTGGCAAGAGTCCTGAATATTGAATATTAATAAACAATATTAATCCTTGAAAATCATATCCGCATCAACTAATTACCCCTCCAGAACAGCTATGAGCCTCAAATTACACTTTAACTAAAGAGTCGTAGGACTACAGCTTTGGTTTTTTCCTACTTCAGTTTTATAGTTTTAGCCATTTCCTGTACTAAAGCAATGTACTTCTGGGTGCAAGATGTTATATGAATTCACCTGCTTTAACATTTTAGTTTGAGTCAGGAATGCAGATTGAAACCATTTCACCTGGTTACTCCAGCCACTGGTCTTCCTTTTTTCTCATGTTTGAACTATATTGCAATACAAAAATTGGATCCCTTTCAGAAAAAATCAGATTGGAAGATACTCTTCAAGAGCACACAAAATACAGTCCAGCAGATGGAAGTAAGACAGGGCAAACCATACCTAATCCAAAATCATAAAATGGCTTGCCTTGCAAGGCATCTTAAACATCATCTAGTTCTAACCCCCTTGCCACGGGCAGCGGCACCTTGCACTAGACAAGGTGGCTCAAAAACTCATCCAGTCTGGTCTTAATTGTTTCCAGGGGTGAAATGTCCACAACTTCTCCAGGCAAGATAAAACAGAATTGTGTGTAATGTGAACTTCCGATACAGAGTGTTTCATAAATCTGGAATAGAAAATCCCACTTCTGGTGAGTTACTGTCATTGCTAATGTAGATACTACCTTAAAATGCTTTCCTGGGTTTGACAGTCTGCCAAACTGACAATGCAAATATGATGCAATGCAAGCATCTCTATCAGTACAAACTAGGGAATGAATGGATTGAGAACAGCCCTGTGGAGAAGGGAGACCAAAAACCTCATACAAGCCAGTAATGTGCACTTGCAGCCCAGCATCCTGTGCTGCACCAAAAGAGGTTAGGCCCATAGGTCAAGAAAGATGATTCTTCTCTGCTCTGGTGAAACTCCACCTGGAGTATTACATCCAGCTCTGCAGTCACCAGTGCAAGACTGAGATGGACCTATTAGAGTAGGTGTGGAGGAGGGCCTGTGAGGAAAAGCTGAGTTGGGGTTATTCAGCCTGGAGAAGAGAAGACTCTGGGGACACTTGGTTTAATTTCAATGTACAAAGACAGCACCATGAGTTAAGTTGAATATGCTGCTGATATTCAATACCAGGCTGCTACCGTGCCAGGTTTAAAAAAGTACCGGTTGGAGCAAAGTATTACAGGGTGTGAATTTGAGATTGTAACATGAGAGGCTTCCTGCTCTGGTCATTGCTTTTGCTTCCTGTTTTTTCTGGGTGTTACCTCTTTTTTTTTTCACAGGTATGGTGGCAAGATGGGTGGGATTTAGTTAGCATGCTGGTTTTCTGCTTTATGGTGGGGTTTTTTTTCTGCATTTCGCTGTGCTTTTTTCTGCAAATAGGCTAAGCTAAGGTAATTGTGCATGGTGTTATTTTATATTAACCTCTTTTTATCTCAACTCCTTACCTCAACCCAGAGTTCTTTTGTGTGTTACTTTCCCTCACTTCTATGTTGGGGGGGAAACAGGCAAGTTAACTCGTTCACAATGCTTTAACCTGTTATGGACAGGAAGATCTTTTTTTTCTAGGTTCTCTAGTAACAGGACAAGGGGTAACAGTTTTAAACTGAAAGAGGATAGATTTAGTTTAAACAGATATAAGAAAGATATTTTTTACAATGAGGGTGGTGAGACAGTAGAATAGATTGCCCAGAGAAGTTGTGGATGCTTCATCCCTAGAAGTTTCAAGGTCAGGTTAGGCAAAGCTATGAGGAACCTGATCCAGTGAAGGATGTGCCTGCCCTAACAGTGACTAGATGATCTTTGAAGTTCTTTTCTGACACAAATCATTTTGTGGTTCACTGAGTGTACAGTTCTATGACACCTTAAGTCAGGATGTGTGGTCCTAAAAGTCACCATAGTTTAGCTTTCAAAAGATTCTATGTCCTCATTATCTTGCTATCAGTACTCAAGCTAACTGTTTTATTATTGGGAGATGTTACACTAAGACAAAAAACCATGGGTTTAAACTGGAAGAGTGGAGATTTACACTAGATGTTAGGAAGACGTTCTTTCCAGTGAGGGTGGTGAGACACTGGAACAGGTTGCCCGGGGAGGTTGTGGCTGCGCCCTCCCTGGAGGTGTTCAAGGCCAGGTTGGATGAGCCCTTGAGTGACCTGTACTAGTGGGAGGTGTCCCTGCCTATGGCAGGGGGTTGGAACTAGATGATCCTTGAGGTCCCTTCCAACCTTACCATTCTATGATTCTATGATTCTATGATTCTAAAACGACTGTATCTTTGTAACTGGTAAAAAGAGTGAAGCATAAATATAGGATATCTTGTGGGAAACATTAGTGAAAAATAAAATCATAAAATTATAGTGCAAAGATTGAATAAATTACACATTTCAGCAATTATCAGTTCTATCTGAGTGAATGATGACATCATTTCTCATTAACATCCAGTACACTTCAGCATAATATCAAGCTAAAGAATGCAGCACAGCTTAAGCTGAAGTCCAGAAGGGATAAATAAATGTGATACATTATCAAGAACAGCAAGAGAAAGTTAGCAAGGTAAAAATAGTAATAGCTTCTATACAATAAGACATGCAATGAGTAATTTTCTAAGCTTTGCTATTAGAGATAGTTTGCAAAATCACACTTCTTACTTCCATTGTGTGGTTTGTCCTACCATCTAAAATAATATGCCTAAGGGAACATGTGAACTATTTCATGGAGAAATCATTGCTCTGAAGAATTCTCTTTGCTGTTTCATTCCTTTATATTGTGGTAACCTCAAGGTCTCTTAACTTATGCACCAATTAATATTTCTTTAAAGTTAAAAAGAGCCCAACACTTGAATATATTTTTTATTTTGAAATAGTATTTTTGATTTAAAAATGCTTTTTGATACTGTGAAACTGTAGAGGTAAAAGGAACATTTCTTATTTTGAAAAAGAATTTATCCTCTCTTACCTTTGAAGAACCTGACAAACATCACAGGCTGGATGTAGCCGCAAAGATGATGAAATCTGTGCAGCAATTTCCTGGTTATAATCCAAAGCATCATAAGAAAAAGATAATGAAAGACTACTGGTCTATTTGCCACCTTCCTTCCTCATCTTCCAACCTGAAGCAGATCCTCCAATTCTTTAGTTCCACCCTGTTAGAGGCACCACTAATACAAGCAATCCCAAAAATGCAATTTTGGGGACCACTTTTCAGTAAAGCAAAAAATGTTGTCACACATGTACCACAGTTTGATACCTGTGGAAATGTGCTGGTTTGAGGCTAATTGGAATATTTTAATAGAGAAAATTATAGGCTGTGAAAAGAAAACAATGGTGATGTCTACTTCACTCATAGGCTTGCTGAGATGGATAAAACTAAGAACATAAACATAGATAAGACAATCGTCTCTCGGGCTAGCAGCTTCTGGCTTTTTCTCCTCTCTGCTGAGTAACCTCACTAACCACTTTCCTTCTAACCCCCCTGGCCAATCGTCCAAATTCACCTTGCATATAAGGCAAACCTTGGGGTAAGGTATAGGGGTGGGGAGAAGGTGGAAGGGTGGTTGGGAGCCCCTCCTGGGGTCTCTGATTTCTGGGAGGGGTGTTGTGTTTCTGTATTACCTTTACCTTGTATATTTCTGTAAATATTCCTGTCTATTGTGTATATATCTGCTTGTATATTGTGCTAAGCTGTAAATAGAGCTTCAGTCCTTAACTTCCA
>WBNM01014028.1:15424-28110 GCA_013399055.1 Ramphastos sulfuratus
ACTTCCTCCTAACATCCAGTCTAAATCTTCCCTCTGCCAGTTTAAACCCATTGCCCCTTGTCCTGTCATTACAAGATCTTATAAATAGTCCCTCCCCAGCCTTCTGTAGGCCCCCTTCAGATACTGGAAGGCTACTCTAAGGTCTCCTCAAAGCCTTCTCTTCTCCAGGCTGAAGACCCCCAACTCTCTCAGCCTATCCTCAGAGCAGAGCTGCTCCAACCCTCTGATCATCTTCGTGGCCCTCCTCTGGACCCACTCCTACACTTCCATGTCCTTCCTGTGCTGGGGGCTCCAGAACTGCACACAGTACTCCAGATGGGGTCTGACAAGAGCAGAGTAAAGGGGGAGAATCACCTCCCTTGCCCTGCTGGCCACGCTTCTCTTGATGCAGCCCAGGACTCGGTTGCTGTCTGGGCTGCATGCGCACACTGCAGGCTCATGTTGAGCTTTTCATCAACATACTCTAATCAACCCCTTCAAAACCAACATTTTTTTTTCAGGTCTGCAGGGCTACCCAAAATATAGACAGTCATCTTGTACATTGCATTTTCCAGCTAATATTTTGTGACATCTATTTGCTTGGCTGGTAGCAATTTATGCACTTAGCGCTCCACTTACGAGTGTCCTACAAAGCTCTTTTTCACAGGCCATGAAATCATTTCATTCCTACCTTCTTAAGACTAAGTATGAAACTAAGTGCAACTCTTTGGAAGAGCATAGCTCACTGCTCCCGTAGCTCACTGCTCCCATTCTCTTCATTCTGGAACTGGAAACAGGACCTATACTAGTCCCTGTGGAATCCCTGATGAATCATTCCCACCTGGGCTCCCTTCCTGCCAACATGAAGTACTTTGCCACTGCCAGACACAGCCCTAAATATTTTTACAAGACATTTGAATTTTTTTGAGCAGATTATTTTTTTGGTAACAGGAATTTACCAAACCATGCCATTCTCTACAGCCATTTTAGAGCACCACTTTTCAGTAAAACGAAAAATGTTGTCTTGTATGCACCACTGCTCTCTGTCTGTGGAAGGAAAAGGCTTATTCTGTAACCTGCTCAGACCCTTCAAAACCAACACTTGGTTTTTTTCAGGTCTACAGGGCCACCTGAAGAACTGGGAAAAGAATCATTGAGATGATCAACAGTGCACAGGTGATTGTGGGTGAATCTTTTCTGCTAGAGTCTCATGCTAGGATGTAATGCCACTAGTCATTGCTTAAGGGAGTAGAACAAAGACAAGGCAAAAAGCAGATTCAGAAAGTGATTTCTAATGTACTATTCTTTTGCAAATTTGTTATAGAGCTCTGGGAGTTTCTGTTGGGATCTAGCAAAAGCATTTGCTGTGAGACACTTTTCCCTTTATTGTACACAGAGGAAAAATTACAAAGCCATGTGTTGGCTTTCAGTGGAATGAACAAGCTTGTGACAATGATGAGGATTTAATAGAATACTGAGATCATATTGCCAAATAATAGGATGCATCTTTTCTCTGATTTTTGTGAATAAAGAAGAAAATGGGAATGAGATAACAACAAGAATGGCTAGGAGTTTTAACACATCAAGTACTTGTTACAGTTACTTGTTCTTAGAAAGTCATATTTCTCATCTTCTGATGAATGAAAATTTGATGTTCAGTTTAATTATCCACTAGAAAGAACAGACTATATAGTCTTTGGGAAAGAAAAGCTAATGGTAATCTATCCTTTAGGCGTCTCCAGTATCATCTCACCTTTTGTCTACCAGTGAAAGAGTGAGAAAGAAAAACTGCAGTCTAATGAAAATGTACTAGAAGTCAGAACTTTTCTGCTCTTAACTGAGAGGGGTAAGAAGGTTATACAATTTCTGACAAAATCTTATTGTAAAAATCATAGAATCATAAAATGATTTGGATTGGACTAGACTTTTGAAGGTCATCTAATCCAACTCCTATGGAGTGACCTGGGACATCTTTAAGTCAGTTACTAAGAGCAACATCCAGCTTGACCTTGAAATGATTCCAAGGATAGGGTATCCACCACCTCTCTGGCAACCTATTCCAGTGTTTCACTACCCTCATTGTGAAAAATGTCTTCCTTATAACTACTCTAACTTATAATTAGTCTTCCTTATAACTAGTCTAATCTACGACCTTTTTCTCCAGGCCCAATCCCTGGAGGTGTTTAAGACCAGGCTGGATGGGGCTCTAGGCACCCTGATCTAGGGTAGGGTGTCCATGCCCATGGCAGGGGGGTTGGAACTAGATGATCCTTGTGGTCCCTTCCAACCCTGACTGATTCTATGAGTCTATGATTCTTTAAAATCCATGCCCCTTTTCCCGTTGCAAGAGGCATGAATGAAAGGAAGAATTCCAAATGTGCTTTATGATACAAGCACCATGTTTTCTAGAGGCACTCACATTTTTATAAAGATTTTTATAAAATCTTGATGGATTGAGATAGGGCTGGGTGTAATACAGAGAGCAGCCAAGCAGAGAAAAATAAATGCAGATTTTTTTCCCCCATTTCAATACTGGGCATTTTTTTTCATAGAATGATAGAAGGATTGAAGGGATTCCTGATGGTCATCTTGTCCTACCTCCCTGCTCAAGCAGTGCCACCTAAAGCTTCTTGCCCAGGAGGACCATGCCTAGACAGATTTTTAATGTCTTCAAGCATGAAGACTTGACAATGTCCCTAGGTAACCTGTATCAGTGTCTGGTCACTGCCACAGTGAAGAAGTGCTTCAGAGACCCTCCTGTCTTTCAGCTTTCATCCTTCACCTCTGGTCGTGTAGCTGGGAAGCATTGAAAAGATCCTGATTCCCTCTGCTTTACATCATTCCTCCAGATATATGTACATATTGATTAAATTCCCCCTGAGCCTCTTCTTCTCTGGTGGAATAGTCCTATCTGTCTCAATCTTCTGTAACAGAGAGATGCTCTGGTACCTTCCTCAATATCAGGGTTTTTAACTGCCATCCCTTCAATATGTCCATGTCTCTCTCTTATTGAGGAGCCTAGAACTGAGACCAGCACTCCAGATATGGCCTCATAAGTGCTGAGTAAAGGATCGCCTAACCAGGCAACATTCCTCCTAATTCCACCCTAGATACCATTTGCTTTCTTTGTGTTAAGGTCAAATTCCTGTTTTGTTTAACTTGGTATCCACTAGAACTCCTGGATCTTTTTTGTAAAACTACTTTCCAGATGGTTGTCCCCTGGAAGATACAGGTTACATGGCTGTTTTCCTTTGCTGAATTTCATTATGTTCTATCTACTCATTGCTCTAAGTTGATGAGGTCCTACTGGATGGCAACACAAATCTTTGGTGCATCAGTGACTCTTTACAATTTTGCATCATCAGCAAACCCCATCAGGTAAATCAGATGCTAAACAAGAGTGGACCCAGTACTGATTCCTTGAGCACACAGTTACTAGCCTAACATGACCACTATCCTCTGGATGCATTTATCACGCAGTTTTCAGTCTATCTCACTACTCTTCCACCCATGCTGCATCAGCTTATGGGAGATAGTTTCAACAGCCTTACTGAAATCGAGGTAGATAATATCCACACGATCACAGGATCACAGGATGTTAGGAGATGGAAGGGATTTCCATAGATCATTGAGTTCAAGTACCCTGCCAGAAAAGGACCATAAAATTTAGCTCAGGTCAGACGGAAATGCATCTAGAAGGATCTTGAAAGTCTCTAGAGAAGGAAACTTCACAACCTCTCTGGACAGCCTTTTCTGGTGCTCTGTGACCCCCCAATTCACTGCTCTCTCCACCTCTACAAAGCAAATAACTTCATCGTAGAAGGTTATCAGGTTGGTCAAAAATGTTTTTCCCTTGCTGAATCCATATTGACTACTCCTGATGATTTTCTTGTCCTTCATATTCCTGGAAATGGTTTTCATGATTAATTATTCCATCATCACCTTCCAAGAGATCAAGGTGGAAGGTTACCTAACAGTGTATAGCTGTTACTGACTTCATTGCTCTGTGTAAATCAGGGAAGTAGTGAGTTTATTTATCTTACTTTTTGGTTTTTCTTTTTTTTTAACTCCAGCTGTTTCACAATGGACAAGAACTCAATAATCAACATCGGCAACGTAATATAATAAGAAACTGATGTACAAGGATCCAGATATCCAGGCACTTTCATAGCTGCCAAACTTTTGTTGAGTGTCATATAGCTCAGGCTGTTACCAGAAGGAATGTCTAGGCAGCAACCCAGAAGCAGCAAACTGAGCACCAAATTGACACCTTTCCAGCATTTCATACTTAGTGCTGAATAAGTTAATTGCCTTAGTACCTGTGCCTAGTGAACAGAATTCTATTACAAATAAATGTGCTGAGGTGCAGAATCCATCGTTTTGTGAACTGACTTAACATACTGAGTTAACATTAAATGTTACTTTCTAAGCAGATTTTAATGAGAGAGGGGGAAGTAAATTTAGAAATAAAATGGTATACTGTGATTAGGTTTAAGACCCACTGTAGAGTGATATATGAAAACAAACAAAAAAGCATTATTGGTACATCGGCACTCTTTTACCCTATTACTTTTGTAGATGACTGTTAGTCATGTTGAGCTTCTGGTGGACGAGAAGCTCAACATGAGCCAGCAGTGTGCACTTGCAGCCCATAGAGCCAACCAGATCCTGGGCTGCATCAGGAGAAGTGTGGCCAGCAGGTTGAGGGAGCTGATTCTCCCCCTCTGCTCCGCTCTGGTGAGACCCNAGGATTCTTTAAAAGCAGGTGTCCAAATTTTTCAGCATTATACTTTTCAAGCACACTGTTTAATATAAATAAAGTAAAAATCACCAGGATGGCAAAATTGAATTTTTCTTGTCTCTAAACTGGATAATATAAAGCTAGCTAGGAGAAAATATTTCATATCATACAGCTCACCATTGTCTATTAACATGCAGGCTATATTCTGAGTTTTGAGTTAGGTGATAAAACTTGGAAGTCATTGCAACAGAGGCAAGATTTTTATTCTTGTTTGAATCTGATCAGCAGAATATCTGCCAGATATTGAAAGAATTGTTTTTAAAATAGCAGAAATAAAACACTGTCTAATCCTTAAGGTGCTATTAAGAGAGTTCTGAATGCATCTGTAAATGTTCTGGACACATAATACGAAAGGGATTTTTTCTTTCGACAGCATAATAAAAAGAGAAAAGAAATAGAATGAAATGAGGAAGAAACAGGTGAGGTAATAAAATCAAGGCATGCAAAATTATTTTCTTATCTCTGAGGAAAGTGCTGGAACCTCAATGAATAGTGTTATTGTATAACAGCAGTGCATTTTGATTCCACCTGTGTTTTATATATGCATTTTCAAACCCAGAATCGACTTCAAAACACTTTCATTTGGCAATCTGTGATTTTTCCAATACTTAAAAAAAATATACTGGTAAATAAGAAAAGGCATACTGAGGCTGTGTTTCATGACCTGAAAGTTATATGTTTTCTACAACTTATGATTGTTAAAAGTAGTTTTTTCTAAATCAAGTAAGCGATCAATTAAAAAAAAAAAAGAGATATTAGAGAGGAAGAAAGAGAATAAAATTTAATAGAATACAGTACATATCATCTGTAACTTCTGGGTATTTTTATTATTTTCTTTATACTGTAGCAAGTATATTTAAGTCAGTCAGTTATTCCTTTTACTGGTGAATAGTTCTTGCATGAATCAATCAGAATATTAAATCAAGTACAAGAATATACCGACTTTTAAAAAGAGTTGTCTATCCGGCTTTAAAAAATGAAATCTTTGCTTATACATATCTAGGGAAAATAAACATAAAATGAAATACAGCACAGCTGGATGAATGGGTGGGTGAATGGGNAGTATTTTCCTGGTGTTAAAGTCTTATTGGGTAGACTACTCAGTAACAAAAAAGAAAATCATGCATGCAGATTTTATTTCCCTTTGTTGACTGAATCTTCCCTATTTCTTTTGCTAGTGTTTCTCACACTTACAATTACTTTCTGTTAATAAGCTTCCGTCTCATACTGTCTGAGTTTTTGTGTTAAAAACTCATGTTATGCATTTGTCAAACAAATGAAATATTCATTTTACAGCTGTGTGAAGTTTTGCAGAAAGAATCAAGTAAATTCCATATGAGGAAATTATGTTTGGTACTTAGAAATTATAAATCAGCATTGGAAAAATCCTAAATTTGATAGCCAATGATTTAATCAACATTCATTAGGTAACAAATTATTTGAATATTAAGTAATCTTTTCCTGTACCTTATGTTTGTAGACAGAATTTTGTGCCAATTTTCTTTTTGCACAATTTCCCTCTACTAGAGGCAGCCTGTAGAGGGAAATACTCTGAATTTGACTTTATATTTCCTAGAAGATGATTGACAGATAAATAGATTCTGACTAGCTCTGCTGCTTTTGTTTTTTTCACTTTCATGTAAATCAATTTCAGCTTTCTTTATGCTTCCAAATCGATCATTTTGCTATTAAGGATGAAGATGAGACTGCCCTGAAAGATTATATCAGAACCTTTTCAACACAAGGAAGATCAAGATTCTCATTTAAACTTTGTAACTCAGGCACATTTTTACTCAAGTGTGAATCCATTGATATAATATACACAAAAATTAGCATCATGTCACATTGCCTCCTCTAAATTCTGATGCTTACAGCACAGCATCAAAATTGCAAAGCTTTTTGTTCCAGAGCATTCAAAGAAGTTTTGTACTAAAAGAAAAAAAATCTAAATAAAGAAGCATTTCTGCAAACTTAGTGAGTGTAGCAAAATACTAGGAGAAAGTACTAAAAGATCTATGGGCTAAAGGCCATATTCTGCCCTCTTGCTTACAGAGAATCTGTCAGAGTAGCTGATACTAATATTGATCAGAGAAGCTGATACTAATATTGTGATACAAACAACAAAATTAACACTTGGCCAGTTTTGTGAAAGCTATTTCTTTGAGGATTTTTTAAGTACTTAAATAAAATACATGCACACACTGAAACACTTAATAATGAAAGGAGAAAGCTGAATGAATGTAACACTAAAGTAATGACAAGAACAGACAGACAGTCTCAACAACTGGTGTAGCTTCCCTCCATAAACAATGAGAAGAATGGACAAATCCTGAGACGGCCTGAACAGGTCTCTACCTCTTTTGTTAGTGGGGAGCTTATTACCAAATGTTTGTAGAAAGAGGGCTGAGTTCATCAGCTTTGTTGAAGTATCTAACAAATAGCAGATACTTAACATATGGAAAATTAAAGTACTCACAGGGAATGATTTTTCTAATGCCTGCATTATCAGGCTTTTTTCTATTTAGCGCTCACAGAGTATGTGTTGCCTTAGGGAACAACGGGGAATAAATCCTGCTTTGTTCTCAGCAGACACTTTTAAGTATCCACAATCAGTCTGTTCAGAAGTAACTTAACAGTAGTCCACTCAAAACAGGCCAAGAAATTCATCTTATATTCTGTCTACAATTCATTTTATAATCTGTCTTTAATACATTTTATAATCTGTCTTCACTACAGGAAGATGCTATGCAAGAAATGAGAAATGTGTCATAGTAGCTAGGATCCAGTATCTCAGGTGGCCACAGGTGTCACTGTGGGTTGTTGCCTCAGTAACATTGAATCATAGAATGGTAGGGGTTAGAAGGGATCTCTAGTAATCATCTAGTCCTATCCCCCTGCTAATTCAGGTATACCTGGTTCAAGATGCACAGAAATGCATCCAACTGGGTTTTGTAAGTCTAGAGAGAAGGAGATTGCACAGTCTCTTTGGGTAGTCTGTTTCAGTGCTTTGTCATTCTCACAGCAGAGAAGTTTTTTCTTAAGTTCAAGTGAAACCTCCTGTGTTCCAGTTTGTACCCATTGCCTCTTGTCTTGTCAATGGCTACCACTGAAATGAGCCCAGCTCCATCCTCATGACCTTCACCCTTTAGATACCCTCTCAGTCTTCTCCAGGCTAAAGAGCCCCCAGGTCTCTCAGCCCTTTGCTGGACTCTCTCCAGTACTTCTCCATCTCTCTCAAGCTGGGGAGGCAAGAACTGGACACAATACTCCAGGCACAGTCTTACCAGGGTGGGGTAGAGGAGGAGAAAAAATGACATTACAATTTTCTTACTATTTAATAATTTTGTAATTTTAACCTTTAAAACTCTGCTACAGATCTTAACTTTCTGAAGTATGAAATCATGCAATATGCTATTTAAAACTTCTTCTCAGATCTCTGTGTCCTATACAATTTTGCATATAAAAAGTAATTAATAGATTTTTTTTTTTTGCAATCTCTTTTTCTTTTTTTTCCTTATCTATGAAAAGGTGAATGAGAAATATTTGCCTATTTCAGTAAATTGATGATTTGGTAGGAAACTCCTTTCTCTCCAACCTGCCCCTCCACCTGATGAGAAGGGCAGAGTGCTGAAATACCACTCACCTATTTCTTGCCAATTGATGCTTTACTAGCACTTTGATAAATATGTCTGCCTTTTCTGACTTAGGAGTCATAACTGGCAGGAAATTGCTAATTGGTCATGCAGTTCAGAAGATCACACAAAATTCTCTGCCACAGAAAAATGAGCATTTCATGTTTCACTACCGCTATGAGACTTCTTTGAGAGTTGCCTGCTTAAAGTAAACTGCAAAAGGCTTTTATTAAAGGCTTTTAATTTTTGTTGCCTGTTTATTTCTCTTTGTAGATAGAAGTTGTTTCATGTGATTGTCTCTTTTTTTTTTATTGTTTGATATTAGAAAATCTTGTTTCTCTGCTAGCCTTGCTATGTGATAGATAAACTGACCCTTTTATAACACGTTAATTCATACAGCACAGAATCAGAGAATCACAGAGTGTTAGGAGTTGGAAGGGACTTTGAAAGATCATCTAGTCCAACCCTCCTGCCACAGCAGGATCACCTAGAGTAGGTCACAGAGGAATGCATACAGGTGGGTTTTTAATATTTCCAGGGAAGGAGACTCTACAGCCTCTCTGGGCAGTCTGTGCCAGTGTTCTGTCACTCTCATGGTGAAAAATGTTTTCCTCATGTTCATATGGAACCTTCTATGCTTCAGCTTGCACCCATTGTCCCTTGTCCTGTCATTGGATTTCGCTCAGAAGAAGAGCCTGGCTCCATCCTCCTGACACTGGAGATATCTGGTGACCTGAAACATTGCCATGAAAGTTAGATTATATATGGGATAAAACAACAAATTAATTATAATTAAATATGTGTATTGAAATCCAGCAAAGGCCTTGGTGCTCCTTAATTTCAGATCATATTCCAGCAAACTTCAAATGACATGTCTGAAATTTCCTTAGAATGAACTATGAAAATCAAAATTGCCAAAAACTCTCTGCCCAATTTAATCTGGTTTTATATAGAGATAATCAGATTCTCAGATTGTTTGAATTCTTCAGTGTCACTAAGTTAAAAGGTCTTATTGTGCTGAAGAAACTGATTCAGTTATTTCTTCAGTGCTTACTGGTAACTCTCTGTGCAAAACAGTTAAAATTCAGTTCTGAACCAGAAATGCTGGGCCAAATCTGGATCTGGTTCACTGTGCAAAGTAATGCAGGGACTTGAGTAGGTAAGGTAAAATCAATAGAAATTGAGTTTTATATGAAAATGCTTTTTCTAGACTCCTACGATCAGACCAGGGAATCTGTGGTATGAATAAAGTATGTAAATTTAATTTTCATTAACTTTGTGAACATTATCCCTCTTTCATAGAATCATAGAATGCATTGTGTTGGAAGTGATCTTTAAAGGTCATCTAGTCCAATCCCTTTGCAGTAGTAGGGACATATTTAACCAGATCTAGTTTCTCAGAGTCCCACCAAGCCTGATCTTGAACATTACCAGGCATGGGGTTTCCACCACCTACTACCTCCCACCTCCCTGGGCACCTTGTTCCAGTGTTCCACCACCATTATAGTAAAGAACTTCTTCATAATCTTCAATCTAAGTCTACCCTTCTCTTGTTTAAAACCATTGCCCCTTGTCCTAGTGCTACATGCCTCCTCAATTTTCTTGTAGGCCTCCTTCAGGTAATGGAAGACTGCTGTAAGGTCTCCCCAGAGCCTCCCCTTCTCCAGTCGAACAACCTCAATGCTTTCAGCCTGCCTTTGTAGGAGGCATGTCCTTCTTGTGTTGAAGACTCCAGAGCTAGACACACTTTTCTAGGTGTGGTAGAATCACCTCTCTCAAGCTGCTGGCCAAACTTCTTTTGATGTAGCCCAGGATGCAATTGGCTATCTGGGATGCAAGTGCACAATACTGGCTCATGTCCAGTTTTTCTTCCACCGGTATTCCCCAAATGCTTTCCACAGGTCTATCTCCCAGCTTGTCCTGATAATGAGGATTGTCCTGACCCACATGCAGGACCTTGAACTTGGCCTTGCTAAACCTCATGAGGCTCACCTGGGGCCACTTCTCCAGCTTGTCCAGGTCCCTCTAGATGGCATTCCTTTGGTTTATCAACCACAGCATTCACCTTGGTGTCATCTGAAAACATGATGAGGGTACACTTGATCCTACTGTCTTTACTTTGTGATGTGGTCCAGGTTCTGGATGAATGCCACTAAAACTTCAACTACTTTTTTTTTTTTTTTTGCCTAGCTATGTTTTCTTGGACACAGCAGTTCTCCATAGACTACACACAGATATTGGCTTAATGCTCTCTCTTCTTGTTTTGATATTTTCTTAAGTATGATGATTACACATTTAGTTTTTAATCTATTCTTTTTTTTTTTTACTCTTGATATTGCCTAGATTTAGACATAGATAGTAAATTTTTCATTAACTGGAACAATTTTCCATGAATAAAAAAACCCCTTGATTACATAAAAGTATACAATGTTGAAATTTCCTTTTGCATTACACTCAGTTGATTATTTGAAGAAATTAGATTAGCTAACATGAATTAAAAAAAAGGAGCCAGTCCTGATTATGTTAATTTGTTAAGCAGACTGTTTTGGTTTTTTATTGAAACTGTGCCCTGAAGAAGGAAAGTGAGTTCAAATTTCTTAGAGATTGAATGGTGATGGAAGGTGTCTACAGCTACCTGAAAACACATGGTGGAGAGGCTGCTGATCTCTTCTCACAGGTAAATAGTGACAGAACAAGAGGGAATGGCCTCAAGCTGTGACTAGGTGGGTTTAGTCTGGACATTAGGAAAGCATTTTTTTCACAGCAAGAGTGGTCAGGCATTGGAGTGGACTGCCCAGGGAGGTGATTAAGTCACCAACCCTGGATGTGTTTGGATGTGGTACTTGAAGATGTGGTACTTGAGGATGTAGTTTAAGGGTGAACTTTGTAGAGTACGGATATTGGTTGGACTTGATAATCCTGAGGGTCTTTTCCAACTGGTGTGTTTCTGTGATTCTGTGATTCCGTTTTACTGACAGTCTTTATATTCAAAAATATAGTGCAGAAGACATCTACATGGATAAGCTTTTAATATTCAGGTGTCAGTTCAAGATAGTACTAAAGCAGGACCTGAATATTGAGCATGTGTGTGTAAAATTAAGTATTTAAATATGATTCATACAAGTAAAAATCTTATATACCTGCACCTATGCCTGCGTCTACACCTATTACCTAGACATATTTCATGACTGGTTTAGTTTTCACTGTTCTGTTTAAAAATTATGATAAAGTGGAACTCATTTACTGTCCCTTAAGTAAAAAAAGGTAACACCAGTGTAGGTATTAATCAATGCAAATTATTTGGATTACTGTGCCACAAATCCTACTTGCTTCTCCTTGACTCCAAAGAAGAAAAACACAGATTGCTACTGCCCCAGAGAAGAAGGAATGTAATCCATGATAATGACATTTTACTGTTGGTGCTTGTTAGATATCAGCTGTGCATTCTGGAAGATGAAATAATCTAGGTGTTAAGTACATAGAAGTATTACATTTGGTACTCATATTTCAAAATTATTGGAGAGCATCACTGATCTTAATATTTTCACATCATGAGGCACTATTTGAGATATGTACCACTGAAAGAATTAGTGGCTTTGTCTACAGAGCAAACTTGGATAGCTAGTTTAGAACAGATGATTAAATTTGTACATAAATCCCATCTTGTGCTTCTCAGGTATTTCAGAATGTTCTTCCTTGAGTTACGTTGTACTCTCACACTCAGATGTTAATGGGTATCATTTGTCTCACTATTTCATTCTTTTCACAGACATGCAGGCTTGTTGTGTAGTGTTGGGGAAGAAATAGACCCTTTTGGAGGATGATTCCTCTAACCTGTTTTAGATCTTTATATTCAGATGGGATGAATCACCCTCTGGAGATGTTGCTCTGTCTTTTTGTAAAATAAACATGCCAAATTAAAGTAGGGTATTAATTCTCCTGCAGCTAAATATATTTGTGATTAATCCCAATCAAGATGTGTCTTGGTGTAAAGAGCAGACAGAAATAAATTTTACTCCCAAAGGAAGTAAAATAAAGATGCTCTACCTGAATTGGAGAAGAAGACAGAAAATTGTATTTAAACATGTACAGGAGAATACAGAATATATCACAGAATCATAGAATGGTAAGGTTGGAAGGGACCTCAAGGATCATCTAGTGCCAACCGCCTGCTGTAGGCAGGGACACCTCCCATTAGTACAGGTCACTCAAGGCCTCGCCCAGCCTGGCCTTGAACACCTCCAGGGAGGGAGCAGCCACAACCACCCTGGGTA